>JAOSBL010000008.1:11526621-11537645 GCA_027568915.1 Erythroxylum roraimae
TATTATCTGAATTTTTGTTGATTTCAAAATTCCCAAAATCCAAAAAAATATACTTTCTTACAATTTTCTTTAACTTACTTGTTTTACTCAATTTTAATCAAAATACAAAACCCCCTTCTTTTACCAACTTTTATTGCATTTTTGACTTATAGGCCAGCTTTAAACCATTTTTGTCAGTTCCAAGTAGTGAGACGACCCGAGGTTACAGCTTATACTGCAATCTTGGAAATTATTATTTTTGATCGGTTTCTAAGGATCGATCCTAGATCGAATGACGAGCCGCGATCACTCCTGCAGGACTTCCTAGAAGATCACCCATCCTGGTACTACTCTTGCCCAAGCATATTTAACTTCAGAGTTCTGATGGGATCCGGTGTGTTAGGGCATGAAAAACGCATCTACAAGGGAAAGGTATCCACACCCTTATAAGGAGTGCTTCGTTCTCCTTCCCAACCGATGTGAGATTTCTCCCCTCCCTCGTGGAGGCCCAGCGTCCTCATTGACCCATCGGTCTGGGTATTGGCTCTGATACCAATTATAATAGCCCAGACCACCCGCTTATAGATATTGTCCACTTTGGGCCAAAGCCTTAGTGCTCCCGACCCGCACGGTTTTGCTTTTCCAGTGTGTAGGCCTCTTTTGGACACTACTCTCGCAAGACTTCTTAGGAGGTCACCCATCTTGGTACTACTTTTGCCCAAGCACATTTAACTTCGAAGTTCTGATGGGATCAGGTGCGTTAGGGCATGAAAAATGCGTATACAAGGGGAAGGTATCTACACTCTTATAAGGAGTGTTTCGTTCTCCTTCCCAACCGATGTGGGATTGGTAGCATTCTGAATTGATTTGAAAAAGTTAGATTGAAGGAAAGTGAGGGAATCTGTTGGAATAGTATGAACTGGTATGATTTCACTGAACATGCTTAGGTATTTCGGTTATATCATGATCTCTAGTTATCCAAATGAGATGATTTTTAATTTGGAGTAAACTAGAGAAATAGGGCTACAAATTACGTGAAGAAATCGAATTTTGATTCAGTCTCTAAGATTTTCAATTTCTGGATGGAAGTTGAGTATAGTGTACTATTTCAGTATAAGAACAGTAGACCTGAAATTCAGTTTTTGGAAAAATCCGAAAGTGATTTAATGAGTTATGAATTATGATTTTAATGGTTTTATTGAGGTATAAGCCTAAGTACAAATTATACTTAGGTGAGTCCAGAGATAGGATTGATTTTGTGACAAGGATAATGGAAAAATACCCGGGATTGTCATAAACAACCATTATACATATTTCATTGCATACATGTGCATTATTAAACACTTATAATTGTGCAAATTGTGATATGTGTATATTACTTGTTATAGATGAGCAACTAGAACGTCAACCTCCAGACATTGTTGGAACTTCCTAGCATTAGCTTCGGGAGTGACTTGTGAGTAACCTAGATGGTTTCTCTCAATTACTGTTTGCTTTAAATTGTGTTTTGAATGATAGATGAATGTGACTGATTGTGTTGATTTTGGACAATGAAGGTCCGATGATTATGATATATGAATGATATACTGAAGTGCTCCTTGTATGTGAATGTGACGGAATAAATGACTCAAAAATGATGTTGAATGTCGGACCTTGGGTCCGATGAAAATTGTGAATTGAATGTGAATGTGCAAGCATGTGATTGATTGAGAAAATGATATGTGAAGAAATTCAATACATGAATGCATGTAAAATAAAGGAAGTTGTGACCAGAGTTGCCAGTGAAAAGGAGCTTAAAGCTCATAAGGTGAAAAGAGCCTTAGGCTCAGTTGTGAATGTACCCGGTATCCACTAAGGGATATGGGACATAATTTGACACAGCTCGGTATCCACTAAGGGATATGAGCTAGTAAAAAGGTACTCGGTCATAACAACAATAATAAATGAAAGTGAGTCTCACGTGCATTGCATTTATACTTGATATGTTTATTATATATGAATGAAAGGATTATGATAATTGTTCCGAAATTGAAATGTGATATTTTATGAATATGCAAAAAGATGTGAATAATATGTTACTTGTATTATTGTGCTGCATGAATTGAGTGAACCATCGATGATGGTTACCTCATTGAGTTCGCAAAATTCATCAAAATTACAACGTTGACTTTTCAGGACAGAGAGACGATATTAACTACTAAGGGACGCTACAAGCAGTGTAGACTTGTACTTTTGAGAAAGAGAAGAAATGACTCAAAGGTCGGTCAGTGGGATATGGATAGATTAGATAGATTTTGTGTATTTTCCTCTTTCATGTAGCACGTTTTTGTATTAGGCTATGACGTTGTATAAGTATGAACGTTGAAAGATACATTGTATAACGTTCGGTTTTATGAAATGAAATGAGGAAAAGTTGGTTTTAAAATATTATGACTTTTCTTATGATGTTTATAAGAGAATAAAGATAGATGATGCCATGTTAAGTGAATGTAGTGATTAATCGTAGCGCGCCATTATCATAGGTTATGTACTGCAATGTCCCGGGCGTCCCGGTATGTACCTTAGGGTAAGGGGCGCTACAAGAAAAGTTGAAGGAAAATGAAGGTGAAATTTTTGGTTCACCTATCCCACGATCGTGGGAATTGTACGATCGTGGGAATTGTATGGTTCCTTCCCACGATCGTGGAAATGCTTAGCTATTCATAAAATGCAAGTGCACGGTTGTCAAAGTGAGTAATAAATCGGTAAGAACCGAGTTGTGTCCACAGGGATTATGAGAAAGTTCAAATCTATGCTAGCTCATAGTGTTTGAAATCAGGTTGAGTGAAATTTTAGGAAATTAAAAGCAATGTAAAGAATTTTTAATAACTCAAAGAAATTTCTAAACAACTACCCAATTCAATGCGACCAAGTTAACTATGAATATGACAAATTTGTGCAGTAACTAATTAAAAAAAGAATGCAACAATTTACTAATTAAAGGTATTCACGTCAATAGTGAATGACTTTCTCTTAAGGAATGACATTTTTGTCAACCTTAATATTGAATTAGCTATCCTCCATAAATGAATAATCCTAACCTTGTATGTGAATTTTAAGAGTAATTAATCCCCTTCTCCTAAAGGTGAATTAATCTATCCACTCTAGACATCACTTAGTAATCCCTTACTTAAGTTCTTCCTAGAGTTTCTTAAGTTCCAAACTCAACCTTCTATTTTCACCTCTTAGGTTTCTTGGGTCTCCCAACTCAGAAGAAAATCCTAGTTGAAATTCCTTCAATCTTCTAGCAAAAACCTCCCCTTTTTCTAAAGGTGAATTTATACCAAGCAAACTTCCAATAATCCAAAGTAAGAGTAATTAAACCCAAGGAGTAATTAAACCCAAGGAAAATCAACAAGAGTATAAATATTCAGTCATGGATTTCAACAAAATTCAATATTAAAGCATCATCAAAACATCAAATTCTTAAGAGAAATTAAAAGTTCAGCCACAAATCATCAAGCCAAGCAATCCAAAAATATAAACCCTAAACAAGTTCACGAGGGAATTAAATATAAATAAAGGTTGCGTGGTCTATTCTACTTGTACGTGGGTTTGTCTTTGGAGTGGGGGCTATGTTGCTTTTTGGTGGAGTGAAGCTGTGTCGTTTATGTGTTTGACATAGGCAACTTGAGTGGAAGGGTAACGTGATGGAGGTTGTGTTGTTGTTGGGTGAGGCAGTGTTGGTGTGTGCTGAATGAGTGGAGAGTTTACATCTTCGTTGTGAGTAAATGAAGGCTGGAGCTTTCGTGTGTGAGTGGAGAGTAGATGCTTGAATGGGGGTGGTGTGAGTGTTGTGGAGTGGCGGTTTTATTGGAGTTGCGTGAATGGCTGGTGGATGGAGGCTGCTTGGCTTTTTAGTGAACGATGGAGCTGGCGGCGTCGAGTGCTTGCATAAAGAGGCTGCTTCTTTTTTTTGCTGGAGAGTGTAAGTGAATAGAGGGTTATTTTTTTTCCAGTGTGGGGGCTGCGTGCCTTCTTTTTGTTGGTTGGAGGCCGCATTTTCTTTTTGTTTCTATCCCTCTCCCATGCTAAACCCTCACTGTTTCATTTTTCAAAAATGCTGGCCATCTCCCCCCACAACTTTGCGTTTTTGCAACGTTTTTTTATCTACCCAAAAGGCTGAAGCCTTCTCTTTTTTCTTTCTTGCATTTCACATATGCATAATCAACAATTTGCTACTGTCTTGTTTTTCTTCATGTTTTGTCGTTTTGTCCCATCTTTTCTCAGTTGCTTGTCCATACATTGAAGCAGTGACCATTCTTCCAAATTGCTATCTTTTTGCTCTATTTTTCCAAAAAATTCCTAACACTCAAATATTATAAAAACAACAATTTAGCATAATATTTATCCCAAAATATTGCACAATTCACCTACATTAATGCATTAAATAAAAGCCTATCAGCATCTCTATCATTGACAGTAAGGAAAAATTGTGTTTTGTTTTCTGGTTGAATCATATATGGATAAGACATTATACATTGGTGCTTTTAGACTTGATTAAGGTTTAAAATGGACTTAGTTTGATGTTGAATCAACTAGTTAAGTGTTTGACGAGTTTAGGTTGTTGATTGATGTTATATAAGGAATGGATTTTTTTATATCAACGTATATGAATTTGAGAATTATGATTTGTTAATAGTATAAGGATGTTCTTATGAATGCAAATGTGATTTAAAGTATATAAGTAATGAATTAGGCATGATTGAATGAGAATTGAGAAATTTTGTACATATAATACTAGAAAGGGATCGATGAATGTATGATTGATGAATTGAGAGTAATTAAACTTACTTAATGCATATTCCAATTGCAAACAGGATACATACAAGCTATGATGAATGAATGAGCAAGATTTATGAATAAGATTACATACCTGGAATAGTCAATTGAGCATGCATTAAACATAACACATATACATGTGTATGATTGGGTACTCATTTGATTAAACAAGTTAGTAATGTGTAAATATGTGTGTATTGCATGATATAGAATTACAAATTGACCGACAACATCCAGACATTGTTGGATCATCAAGGCAATAGCAAATCTGGAGCATACTATGTGTCAACCTAGATGTTTTCTCACTATATTTGATTTGTTTTTTGTTTAAATTCCAATTATTGAATTGTTACCTATGAGATTGTGATAATTCTGAACATTGATAGTCCAAGGAGTCCAATATTCGGGAATGTATTGGAAGTGCTATCTACTTGTATGTGAATATGAAAAAATGAGTGCTCAGCTGAATATTGAATGCCGGACTTAAATTCGATGGATGTGATAAATGACTATGCATACTGAATGAAAACGATTGAGAGTATATTGTGTGAAATGATGCATTTCATGACATTAATATGCATGATCAGATAAAGGAGTTGTGACCGAAGTGACTAATGTGAAAAAGAACTTAAAGCTTAGGAAATGTGCACACAGAGCCACAAGCTCAGTTATTAATGAGTTCGGTTTTCACAATAGGTACGGGAAAGAATCTGAAATGAGCCCGATATCTGCAACGAATATGGGATAGTTAAATAGGTGCTCAGTCACGACAAAATAAAAATAAAAATGGAGTCTCATGAGCATTTGCATATACATATCCTTACATGTGTCCTGAGAATGATAGGAAAGAACCATTGATTTGTATTGAGTAGTGATATGAAATACGTGTGTATATGTTGATGATATGAATGATTAAGATGAGTGATTGGATTGTTCTGAGATGACTTTATGAAATGCTTATAATCTTAATATGCTTGTGAAATATGATATGTATATTGTGATTTGGTATACAAACTGAGTGATGTGATGAATGAGAATTGATTTTGAATAATGTGATATATTCGTGAAATTAGTTTTATACTCCTGATATTTGTGTCTTGACATGAGTGAGCACATCAATGATGGTTCACCCACTGAGTTCTCAAACTCATCAAAATTGTAACGTTGATTTTTAGGTACTGGGGAGACCTAACTTCTAAGGCAATCTAGTAGCAGTCTAGTATTGTCCATTTTGGAATCGAGAATGACTCAAAGGTCTAGTCAGATGATGTCTGAGCAGTTTAGTTAGAAAGATTCTGTTAACATCCCATTTCATGTTAGATATTTTGTATAGGACAACAAACTCTTAGATGTTTTGTGATGTAAAAATGTGGATTACGAGATGTAATGCTACAATGTAAATTATGTTTGCGAATGAAATGGGAAAAATGTTTTTATAAATATTATGTGTATGATGCCTTGAATATGATAATGTGATTGCTCTAACATGTCATTCTTGTGAGGTATGTGCTCGGATATTTTCTGAAATGTTGGGTATATGTCCTGTAAGAGTGGTACGTTACATACAAAAACAATCTTATTCTAACTCTCTTCCTTTTGCATACCAATTCAATCAATATTTAACAATGAAACACATTATTCAGAGATAGATTTCAACCAATTCAGAATATCAGTTAAAAGAATTTTATAATCAAGATTATAATAAGCTTAAAAAATCGTTAAAAATTCATTGAAACTTTTGTTCTTAGGCTCAGAAACTAATGAAAAATATGGGTATTATGTGTGTAAATAATATGCAATATCATTCAACTTGAATATTTCAATGATTATTAAAAATATGACTTACAAAAACAATTTTATTCTAACTCTCATCTTTTTGTATACCAATTAAATCAATATTCAAAAAATGAAACATAATATTCATAAATAGATTTCAACTAATTCAGATTATCATTTAAAAGAATTTTATAATCAAGATTATAATAAGCTTAAAGAAATTATTAAAATGTATTAAACCCATCTCCACACTTAAAATTGTACAATGTTCCCAATTGTACACAATATAAGTATTTAAAAATAAGGGTTAAGTTTGGTATTTTCTTGATTGTGACAATTTTCTAATTTCAAATCCATCAATGTTAAACTACATTCTTGCAAAATATAAATGAGAAAGGGATAAAAAGAACGTGGAAATAACATAAAATAAAATAAAATAACATAAAATAAAATAAAATCTTATACTAACACATGAAATAAAATTAAAATAAAATAAAATAACATATAAACATATAAACATATCCTCATTCATAGGTTGCCTCCCATGTAGTGCTTGTTTAACATCGTTAGCTCGACGTGCCCTTTATGCTTAACTTCATCCTGGATTAATAATGAGTGGCTTGCTTCCACTCATTTCTCAGCAAGGGGATTTTGAAGCCTATAAGTAAGCCACCTATTGCAAAATAATAATAATGACATAATTTATCAAATTAATAAATCCAATTGTAAGCATTAATGCCCTTTTTAATGAAAAATTGTTAATGAAAGCGGGAATAACAAAAATCACTAAGTCATTAGTTGATTTGAACAATTTGTCTTCGAGGAAGTGGGAACCCTCCATACTTAAGGTAACTACCAACGCTTCAGCAGTAGTTTCCTTATTTGGTTCCTTCGACAGTTCTTCTTCAACCATCTCTGTCCACTCTTCTTCTTCTTTCTGGACAGCGGTTTCTAACTTATCTTCTTCAATTATCTCCTGCCACTTCTCTACTTCTTCTATCACCTGCCACTTCTCTACTTCTTCTTCTTGGATGGAGTCTTCTTCATCTTCTTCAGGAAGCTCTTTGTCAATCCATTCATGAAACCAACCCTTGTCTTGTCTTCACTCTTGAATTTAATTCGGTTAGCTTTAATTTCAGCAAGGATTTTTATTAATTTATCTATAATACTTGTTTCCTCTTCCACTTCTACTTCTTTTGCTTTCTCTCCTTCTGGAAGCTCGTTTCCATTCCTAAAAGCGATTGACGTTCTATGTTCTTCAACATCAGTTTTAATAGAACTGGGCAAACTCCCTTGCATCTAATCATATATTATCTCTAGCAACTGATCCATCTAATTCGCCAAATTTTGTATATAATCCTCTGTTTTCCTAATGCTTCATGATTGATTCTTGAATGAAATCAACTATTATATCTTCCAGAGTTGGCTTGTTAACTGGAGTTGCTTAGGACTGTAAATATTCAACTGGAGCATAATTGTTCCATCTATAGGCATGAGAGTTACTACACTCTGAATTGTAGTTGTTCCTGTATAGTACACCTTGAAGTTAATCATACATGTTCGATTGCTCCCATATATAAGTTGGTGCTCAACATTCATGATTATAGTAAGTACTCTCACAAATGTCACAATATGGTATAGACATCAGTTGAGCCTCTAAAAACATTTGAGCACACCTCTCTCTCCCATATGGCGAGTTTTGTATTACGAAGACATATCCTGACTTCCATAAAACTATTGTTTGCTCAATCCTTCCATTGTGAGTTGTGGCTATGACAATGAATTGTAAATTCTACAATAAACCACAAACTTAAGATCAAGTAAAGAAATTCAAAAGATAATTAAGTTAATAAGCCACAAATACAATACAATACATTAAAAATAGAATAGAATAGTATATAGAAAATAATGACTAGTATAATAGCATTCAGATGTTCCTAATATCAAAGTCCCCGACAATAGTGTCAAAAACTTGATTGATTTTGTCTGAATTAGTTAATTATGAAATAATCGCAAGTGCACGACGTAGCTATAGCTAGTATCGGCAAGTACAGGTCGATCTCATGAATATGAATGTCAATTTTGGCCAGGCTCGACCCGATTTTGGCCCAAGTTGACTAGGCCATGGGCCAAGCTCAGGTCAGCCCCGACCGAAAAATCAAAAATAGCGTTGTTTTTAATTAAAAATATATATATAAGGTTGGACTTAGTCGCAGGCCACCCAGCCCGGCCCGACCCATTGACATCTCTACCCACAAGGACTATGCGTACTAGTAATTACCATTATCCTATTATCTAGTATATGGAATTGGTTTTGATTTTTAATTTAAAAAAATAAAGCAATTAAGATAAATGGCAACAAAATTGAATCAAAAAATTAAGGAAGTACTTAGTAAACTATCAATATCAGAAAACTGGTATATAAGTTTCGAATCCTTTAAAACTCGTAGCAGATTAATCTTCCATTGTGCTATTGTTTTATTGATTTATTGGATCGTAGAGATTCCTATGGTATACGAATAGCTGACATTAATTCTACTAACAACTAATCCTAAGATTTTCAACTGAATTACTGAGGTTAAAGTTTATACGATTGCTTTACCAATTTGTGAATCTCTCTATTAAGTTTGACCCTAATTTTGAAGATTTATGTCATCCTATCTTTAGGGTTGAAATCAACTCCTTTCAATTATAGTAGATCTATTCATAAACAAGATTTCTCAATCTTTATGTATGAAATTATATTATGATATAATATTTCAAATATATTAGAGCATAAATAAAAAATGCCTTCGGATCAAAATATATCAATCAAACCAATTGCATTAATAAAAGAATCAAATCATTGTTAAAGTATAGACATAGGGTTCATCTAGTCCAAACACTAACAAGACATTTAGTTACACATGATAGAATATGAAATCAAACATAAACTGAAAGAAAAATGAATAGAAAATAGAAGATTCATAATTCTAAATCTCCCTTTCAATTATATCAAATTTACTTACAAAGTAGAGGTTTGATCTGGTATTCTGATGGATATTTCGACGATTTCTTCGTGTTTTCCACTTCTTTGGATTAAAATCGCTCCTTGAGAACAATCTTTAAGTCTGGAATCACCTCCCAATGTTTGCTCCCCACTTTTGCCTCCAAAAATATCTTTTTATAGCGAATTCTAAGATTCTGGGAGATGCACAGGCTTATGCATGACCGTGCATTATATAGCGTATAACCAAAATCTTTGGAATTCGTGAATCTACACAGCTTGAAAGAAGTGCACAGGCTAATGCACGGCCGTACTTCCCTTCTATGCTTCGAATATTTAGTTTATTTAGTGTTTTCTTCCAAATTCTTCTCCTGTAAGGTCGTGAAGGCAATTATACTTTGTAAATACTCTTGGAGCGAATTAAGTAGCAAATATAAGATAGAAATATAAAATATCAAGCAAAAATATATCAAATATTAAATTTAAATATAATCAATTATGCATATATTACTATTCCTATTTATAATAGCCATTCTTATTGGTTATTACAAAAGCAGCCCAACAAATCGAACTTTTTTTGTAACAAAAATTCCTACTTTATCCATTCTAACACGTTCGTGTTGATTATCTCCTCCTATTAAATTACTATTAATACAACATTACGACGTCAACAATGCTAAACTCTTCTTTACGGAAAAAAAAAAGTTCATTGTTGTGGCAAGCAAGAGGCAGAAAGAATGACACAAATTTTACAAGATGATGGTCTTTAAATATTTATCAGGTTAATTTCAATAGTTATTTTAAGGATGATTTGAGGCTTCAGATAATTGGAATATGAACCTTTTAACTAAAAATATTGTCACCTAAATGTGACACAAATTTAAAATTTCATCAATTTAAAGAACAAATGACATGTTCTGTAAAACATCAAGAACATTAAAAACTTATTCCGAACTTAAATTTAAATATCAACCTTAAAAACAAAATTTTGCTTTCAAACTATGTTAAAGATGTTTTTAAAGTGTCTAACAGAAGGATATCCATTTCTTTTCTTTGGGCCGAAAAAGCACAAAAAGCTCCATGAATAAGAAAACTATATTTCGCGTTGCTAATCATTAGGCATGAAGATTAAAATTTTCAATCAATGAGCCAAAAGAACAAGTCAAGAAATAAAGTTCACGGATAAAGGGGCAAAATCATTAGTGTTCAGAACGTCATATTTCCTTACTTTTAACTGGAAAAGATGCAAATTCACCATCCGTTGTAAGATTCTTCGGGATGAAAGAACAGAGAGGTCTTAACTCATTTTCAATAAACAAGAATATCAGTCGAGACTACCAAAATCAGTACTGAATCCTAGATATTCCACGAGGCAATGCTACCAGGCTGAAGAGCACAAACTATCACAAAAAGTGGCTGGTGAGGGTATCTCGTCAAAGAAGTACCCAACCAATCAACTACA
>JAOSBL010000008.1:11540660-11563219 GCA_027568915.1 Erythroxylum roraimae
ACTAAATAACTCCCAAATCAGCAAGGCTTCAACGCTCCTTCCGCTTGTAGGACTGACCAACGAACGCATCCATAACAAAAATTGATGGGTATTAACCACTAAGTTATTCCTCAGTCGTAAAAGACCTAAGGTGTAAAATTTTCTAGGATCACTCACAAACAAGTGAACCACACAACTCCCTTAGATAAGAAACAAAGGTTAATCCTCGGGTCAGAAGAAAATATAACACCACACACAAATCATCACCCCGAAAGCCTCCATAGTAACGCAGCATTTTGATGCATACTCAAAATATCCAGTGCCACAATGACACGAAACAAGTAAAAACAATGCAAACTTTAACATTTCAAAGTAACCAAATTCTGAATAGCCAAGTGAAAAAGTATCAATCTTTTCCATCTCAAATGCACAATAAAGACATTAAAGCAAAATTTTATGGCATCTTCGTCTCAACCAAAAGAACAAAAAACCACAAAAACAGAGCAACAATCGAAACCAAGTAAAACATCTCAACACGTAAATCCTTCAGGCATTAAACCACATACCCCTTGAATCCTCTTGCCAGTAACGGGACACTTAGGCCCACTTGCCCTTTTCTTCGTGGTCTGATACACCAACTTCCCACCTTCAGCCACGAAAACAAAAACAAAACACGCCCATCAAAATTTCTACTCTGAAAACCCAGAAACGAAAGCAAAAAAAAAACATGAAAATCAGCCAAAACACGAGAATACCAGGGGTTTTGACGACACGATGCTGGTTGGATTTGGTGGCATAGCTATGCCGTTTACGGTAGGTCAGTCGCTGAACCATTTTTTTGCGGTGAGGAGGCTCAAGAGAGAACTTGGGCAGAGAGAGTCAAACCACGAAGCTGGCGGGTTATAATTAGGTTTTTTGGTGGATGAAGCCCTAAATATGACGGCTGCTATTATGAGTTATTTTATCAACGGTTGTGATTGCAGAACTGGGCTTCGAAGGTCAGTCAATCTTGTGTGCACCTGTTATTATTTTATATTTACCTTTTAGGAGTTCACAAGTACATTCCCAATTTTTATTCTGATTTAAACATTTGAATTTGCTTTATGTTATTTCGAAAGTATCCATTCCATTCCACGGGCAAACGAATTCTTCATGTGCAACTTGAGAATTTATTCAAATTTAGAGATTTCAACTTCATCTTTATACATTGGAAAAAAGATATTAAATACCTGCTTGTAACTAAAAAATTGGTACAGCCCTCATGCTTTTTCCAGGTATTGAAGATAAATTGGAAGGGTAAGTTATTCCAGAAAGCTATTTTATCTATTAATGGTTGGAGGATGTAATGTACAGAAAGCTAATGACTACCATCAGCAAGGAAAAAGCAGAAAAGATGGTTCTACATGTATCTTCCGGCTAACAAAATTGATTTTGCTCAACTTATTGTGACACCAAATTAGCTGCTCCATTGTTACTTTGGACATGCTCAGAACCCTTGAGACCAACTTCATATCCACCTGTGAGAAGAAGTAAAGAACGTGATCTGAACTGTCTTCTTGCTGCTTTCTAAGCTTCCTCAATATGCAGTTTCCACTCCTTAACATTTCCTTAAGCTTCTTCTCCTTCTGCATTTCATAAAGAAGCCGAGTTTAATCAAGGATGGTATTTCATCAGATGGTGAAAATTTTAAGCTTACCTTTAGCAGGCTTGCTTCAACCTCTGCCAAGAGCTGTAGCTGAGATGGGTCTTGAGGTTCTATTCGAGTTCCTTTCCGGCCCTTTTGAATCACTTCATGTGCATCTTTGTCAGCTCGAACAAATTGCCAGAAAATTCGTATGGATTCTTCCAAGATTTCTACTAACATATCGCTTGTAATCACATCATCTTCCTTGCCTTTTCTTCTTGCCTTTTTACCCTTTGCATTGTCTTCTGCAGAACAATTTAGCAATTTTTAGTCACACCCAACCAGAAATGAAAATTGATTCAATGGTATGGTTATACCTTTAATTACTGGAACTTGTAATAAATTACGCATGCTACACCTCTTCCTAGTGTAATTTTCTACTCTTGGACCTTCAAAAGATTCATTCTCTACAAATCTTTGTAACAGCACTTGAAACTGCTGAAATTCACCAGCAACTTCATTGTATTGGCGCAGGCTATGGTGGTCAGAGTCCCACAGCTCTATCGCCTTCTCATACTGCCAATGAAGGATTTCCCATGAGAGGCACATTTGCCCAACATAGACAGTCTCCAAGTCACCATGCAGTTCTCTAATGAAGTTCATCATCAAGTCAGGATCAGACTTTCTACGTTTGCTCAGCAGAAATTTCTGAGAAAGAAGGGAGAATCCTCGAACTGAAGCTTTTCGGCCTGAAATTGACTGAAATAGGTCCTTTGATTGGAGAAAGCCTACAGATTTCCATGAAAAGTGGAGAATAAAGTAAATGAATGAAACTTAAAATCCAATCAACTTTAGTGATCTAACGAAGACTCAATTGGCCAGCTATCGGTAATCATACTTGAAAAGTTATAACAATCAACTAGGGATAACTTTTCCTAATTTGGCTCTGCTGTGACTAAGAATTTTGTTCACGTAAGAGATCAGTTTTAGAAAAAGGAAAAAGGTAACTTGGGTCATTGGAATTAATCATATAGCTAAGTTGAAACTTGAAAGATTGTTGGATGGCATTAAAGATTAGTGATATGCACCTTCAACTAACCATAAAATTTGGATTCACGCATTCAGGACAATAGGTTTTGTTCCACATTCCTAAACAATTACACAATTATGGTTAACATGTGACCTGACTACTTAGCTTTACAAGGAAAAAAAATCATACACATCGGGTGACACTTCAAAATGAAAAAGAGTGTTACTAAAACCTGTTATATTATACAGGCAAATAAGATACTTTTTTCATGTACGCATGATTGCATGTGTGTTAGTAGAAAAAATAAAAAGAGAACACGTTAAAAGTTATGATTGCCTATTACTCGCAGTTTCATATTTCTGTGTATTTTGCAAAACAGATTGAGTGGGTCCATGCCCTTAACTTCTAAAAGACTACAAAAGGTAGGTTGTGCTATGATGTCCTTCGATTGAAAGGTATTGATCAGTAGGATCATCTCGTCATAATTACACAGATAACCTCCTATCTACAATAAAAATTTGAATGAAATTGTCATCACCATAGGACTTGAGAACACGCAGAAAATTTTCAAGCAAAATAATGGAAATGTGAATGCAAGAAACTAACCCATGGCATACATCTTTTGGAAATTCAGGATATCAAATTTTCGCATCCGCTCTCTGTAACTCTTGTAGAACTTGTGCAGCTCACCCATTGCATCTCCTTGTTGAAACTTCTCATCAATTTTCCATGGCTTGAAATCTTCCATAATTTTAGGAGACTCGTCTTCTTCTGAGATGGTCGGAAGACCTGTGGCTCTGGCCTTTCTCAGCTCCATTTGCAGCTGTTCAATGAAATCTTGATGCTCCCACAAAGTATCAAATTTATTTGAATCATCAGAATCCCATCCTGATGAATTCTGTTCATTGGACTTCTCAGGATCACCTAAACCATTCTTTCTACAGCAAAGCTCTTCTTTTCTATAGCTTCCGTCGTGTAAGTCATTCTCGGACAAACTCTTGAGGTCTTCGTTGCCTAAGTTCTGCTGCGTATCAGGCTCTTCTACTTCTCTTAGCTCTTCCAGTACTTCACTATCTTCCTCATTAAAGTCATCATGACCATAAACTGAACTCAAATTCTGAAGATTTACATCTAATTCCAAATCTTCCTCATCTAAGTCTAGCTCCTTTTTCACTACACTCAATCTGTTACGATCAAAGCCATCATCAACATCTTTCTCCAACAAGAACCGATCACTGCTTGATGCCACAAACCGACTAAAAACCTCATGGCTTGAAGTAATCGAATCGGAATCAGAATCCGAATCCACAGCCACGAACGCCTCCCTGGAAACAGATGGAACTTCATTTTTCAAATCATCTTCATTACCCAATACTTTTCCATTAACCTCCACTGCTTTTCCCTTCCCAGAAATCGACTCTTTAATGGATGTGTCTAATCCAAACTCCTGTATTTGTTCTTCTTCCCCTACAATATCTACAAAACCATGTTGTGATATCTCATGAACGAGCTCCTCATTTGACAATAGCCCTTTACTGACATAACTAATTGGACCAATTGAACCACCACCAGAATCAGTGTAAAGCTCTTTGACAGTGAGGTTCAGAGCCTCAGGCTTCTCTATGTATTGATTCAAATTCTTCGCGGATGAAAACTCATACTTATTGGTGCTTGTGGAGGTCGTGCTATTTGAACAAACAGGCTCATATTCCTCTTTATATGTTTGATACTGAAACTTGAAAGTGAATTTTGGTGAATCACTCTCTTCAACATATCCACTTTCTTCAGTATCGTTCGTAACATCGATTTCAGGTATCAGATGCTCAGCCTTTTTCCCTGTAGAATTTGGAGTGAAATTCGAATTGTCTGCTTGAGAACCAGTGTTCCACTTAATTCTGTACAATTGTGAAATTAAATTACGAAAACGCATAACACATGAAAATATGGTCAGACAAGGTTTCAGTAACATTCATTACCTGAAGATAGTTCTTTTGCAAAGTCTAAACAGAGTCCGGAACAGAGTGAACACAGAGACCCAGAAACAAGCAGCAAGAAAGATCAGTTTTTGATAGAGAAACCTATTGACAGAACCCATATTCACCAATCTGAAATGGGTATTTCTTGCAGGAACCCATCCATTTAACCGATCAATCTGTTGAGTTATCTCATTTTGAAGCAAAAAAACAGAGCCAGAAACAGAGCAAGTCTTTGAGACTGTGATATCTGCGTTGAAAACTTTGAAAAAAGAATGGACTTTTCACCAACAGAAAAGTAAGAGAACAATGTGAAGAGCACAAAATTTGCATGAGAATGAAATGCAGTGACGGAAGTTGAAATCTGACCTAATAGGGGAGAGTTTTCGAGGGGGATAGTTAGGCAAGAGCTAGGGAGAGAAAAGAACGTGTGAGCGACTTAGAGGGTTTTAAGAGCTGATCTCTGATTGCTTAAAGCCTTGGGATTCTGAGAGACCGTTATTAGATTTCGATTATGGAAGAGGATTTCCTTCGGTTGAAGGGTCTGCTTTGTCGTCTATTTTGTATGTAAAGTCGACGTACGCAAAGAGAGAGATGAAGAGTACAAAATGGGCTAAATTGAAAGTTTACGCCTTTGATTTTCAGGCATTTGAGACTTGGTGGGGTTGAGAAGAGTAGTTGCGGAGAATTTTCCAACTAGAGAAATGTTTTTTTGTGAAGTGGGAAAAGGCAGCAACTTACAACTTACAAGGACGAGTTCCACGGCCTTATTCATGTCGGTAGGGAATTACGCGTACAAACCTCGTGGCTGAGACGAGATTCGATTGATATGGGATAAATGCCAAGTTTTACGGTTCAAATAGCTGGGAAGCTTCAAATCTAACTTAATAGAAAGAAATTAATGGTGTTATTAACAACAAAAAGAAACTGAGATCTATACAATACGTAAGTACTTTCCCTTTTGTCTTGATAGGTACAATATCTTCGGATCTGGTCACTTCGCAAGGTGCCCTTTTATTGGCAAGAAAGGGATTGAGATGTAGAAGAATTCACAGCACACCACTTGCTCTATCTACAGCCCGGTGAACCGCCAAGAACTAAATCTTTTCTTACCAGACTTTCAATGTAAATTGCACAAAATCTGTTTGGATAGGGAGAAGAAAAAGCTGGTGCAAATACGATAATGATCATCTACTCAACTTCTATATTTCTTCCATGGATGATAAACAAAAAGGAGCTTTCATTTGTTTTTTTTGAAATCGTACGTACAACCCATGTTTGTGTTTGATGACTCCAGCAATCACGCTGGAGACGCTTTGTATGACGTAGGCCGCTTTACAATGCGAGTCCATCACAACACACACACCATGCCCACATAAAGAATGATAAAATATTAAATCTTGCCGCGTTGCTCGTGTAATGGGAGCCTTTGTTCTACTAAATTGATGTCAGAGTTCAAACTAAACTAGGAGGGAGCATGAGCAAACAGTCAGCAAGGCATGATGTGATGCGCTACACTTGTGTCATTATACGGCCAAGAGCTTTTAATTATGAGATTTAATCTGCTACTTTTTTAGCCATACATTGTGAGGAATCTTCATCATATTCATTTGATCCTAATCTCAAATACTTATAATTGAGTGGACCTATCCTCATGAGACCATTTTGCGTTTATGGTAGGTCATATGTGTAAACTTTGTCCATTCAGAATAATTCACCTCCAAAATAGGTCGAAGACACGGGTCTACTGTCCAAGTCCAAACCGAGCCTGGAGAATTATGAAAATCGTACCAAGATACATACAAGGTTAGCTTTAACAATTCTTCGAACATCACTTATCGTTTACATTCAAGATATCACCATAAGATCAGTGTGTATTTTTCTCTTCTTTTTCAAGTCAAGACGAAATATAAATAATGAAATTAGAAAAAGAATTCTTCAAACTTATAAAACTTGGACCATGCTTATTTCCACGCTAGAAAATTCAATTCTAGTTTTGGAAACGAATTGAATTGATTTGTTGATCAGGTGCTTCAGGAAGAGGATGGGCATCTTCAAGACTTGCGAATTTAGAGCTTTGTCTCTCATAAATAGAGGAAACTTTTATTAGACATTTTATTTATCATTTTTACACTATAAAACTAACTTATATTTAAAATTTGATTAAAAATTAATAAATTAAATTTAGGTTAATCGAATTTCAAACCAAGTTCAATTTAATTAGCTCAAACTCTTTCAATTTAAAGTAATGTTATTTTAATTTGTATATTTAAGAATTTATTGTTTTATTATTTGAAAATTCCTTTAAAACTGAACAAAACTATTTCAAAATATTTTGCAATCCCTTTCTCATAAATAAAGCATTACGTTACGATTATATTATAAATATACAATTTGTTAAAACCTAAAATCCATACACTCAACTCAAAAAAAAAAAATCCATACACTCAAGGTGCTATGATTTGAAAATTTGTAAGTTCACGATACTCATTTAGTGTAAAATTCAAGTTTTATATTCACTTGAGCAATTAAAATTCATAAATAAAGTATCCTCAAGACAACAATATTTCTTTTAAATACACTGATAATAAAATGTTTTATAAAAATTACTAAAAAATAATTAAGAAAACGGCTTCGTAATGAACTGTATCTCACTTATCTTTTAGCCAAATTTTAATGTCATATTGTTGATTTATGCCTTTCAGCCAATCAATTAGTTATAATTTATTGACAAAATAATTTAACAACTATATATGACACCAGACATTTATAACATTATTATTCTCCATAATACACATATTTTCATTCCAAAATTCATACATCAAATTAAATTGAAATACATCAAAGTAAAAAGAATGAGAATATGAGTGTAAAATGTAGATACTTACAAGTCTCTCTGCATGCTCGTGGTGGGTAATAGATCCTCTAGTATATATAGAAAGACTCTCTCCCCCCAGTCCTCCACATCTGTTGGTAAAATTATGCTCTAAAATGGACATTATCTTGGGTGATGTCTAATACTGCTACCAACAAATCCATCTTTGTTCAAAAATATAAGGCGGTCACCCACTAGCCTTGTATATCGTACCAATAAAGTCTCGATAACGTGTACGTGCTCGTCTCTCCTAAACTTTATAAATGACCACATCAAATTCAGAATCTCAAAAAAATTCTTTCTTCCTGAAAGAACAAACATGCGATAAGTACTTATAATCTACAATATTTATCTAATTAATGTATAAAATTAATTAAAAACATATTTTTTGTACCTCAAACTCCTGATAATAAAAATCCTTTGTCGCCTGAGAGATATTCTTCCAAATATAACCCTTAAGATCAATCTTCTCCTTAAATTTGGATGTCATATTTCTTGAGCACGATCCAGACGGAATCAACCTAATATTAAAACAATTAGTTTTATATCATTTTAAAATTTAAACATATAACTTAATTATAAACATGTTTCATATATTTTTATTTACAGATTGTTAACAATTATGATGTAAGTTCTTCCATCAACTCCCTCAACTCCAAGTTGGAGGCCACCTCCTTCATCCACATTGATTACCCCCGATATCTCTTTTGGTATAAAGGTGGTGGATGGTGTATCAGCAGGTACGAAAGGTGATGCCTCATTTGCAAGTATAGTAGTTGGAGGTACAACATTTGATTCGGTTGCAACTGCAGAATGTGATGCTTCACCTGGACAATAACTGGATCCAAATCGTGGTATGCAACAGGTACAAAAGGTGATGTCTCATCTATAAGTGTAGTAGCTGGAGGTACAACATCTAATTTGGTTGCAGTGGTATAATGTGATGCTTCTCCTGGATTGTAACTGGTTCCAAATCGTAGTATGAACCTTGGTCGCATCATATCCTATTTTCTCTTTGGTGGCATATTTTAACCTGAAATTCATATTTTATTGAATATTTCATAAATTTAATAACTTCAATTCAATATATAACAATATATTGTTGATTCAATAATTGATTTATTGAATATAATATTCTATTACTATCCTAGGGGTTTATTATGCAAAGAATTGTTTTGTTTATTAAACATATGAATTTCTTGTGTTAATACTAATAAATCACATTGAAGTTAAAGTATTTATGTTTGAATTAATCACCTACAATTGATTTCAATACTATGGTATGTGGCATTGTTTACACCTGTGAATCAAGAAAGCAAGTTCTTGCTGTGACTCCTAGGCTCGTGAAATTTTTCACCGATAAGCCTCACGGGAGCTGCATCATAGGTTTTCAGCCTATATACCGTCCTAGGGGTTTATTATGCAAAGAACTGTCTTGTCTATTAAACCTATGAATTTCTTGTATTACGAATAAGTTTGAATTAATCACGTACAATTGATTTCAATACCATGATACGTGGCATTGTTTACACATGTGATTCAAGAAAGAAAGTTCTTACTGTGACTCTTAGCCTCGTGGAATTTTTCACCGATAAGCCTCACGGGAGTTGTATCACGGGTTTTCAGTCTATATACCATCCTAGGGGTTTATTGTAAAACAACTGTCTTATTTATTAAACCTATGAATTTCTTGTGTTACTACTAAGTTTGCATTAATCACGTTGAAGTTGAAGTATTTATGTTTGAATTAATCCCTGAAAATTGATTTCAATACTATGGTACGTGGCGTTATTTACATCTATAAATCAAGAAAGCAAGTTCTTGCTATGACTCCTAAGCTTGTGAAAATTTTCACCGATAAGCTTCACGAGAGCTGCATCACGTGTTTCCAACCTATATACCGTCATAAGAACTTAGTTATGACTCAAATCATCCATAAGATCTCAAACTCATTCCACATATAGTAAATACTTAGACTATTAAAGAAGAACATAAAAACTCATCAATGATTATAAGAATATTCTAAACAACAACACAAAATCAAGTCCTCATTTGCATTCACATAAAACCCAAATGCATAAGAATCATATTATTAAAGCAATACATATGGTAGACATAAGTTAGACCACTTACCTGGATGGACGGACAACTCCAAACTACAAAGAAGAAGGATAAGCGACGCTCTTACGAAAAGAATATTTCGTATTTAATATAATACACTTGTTCAATAGTTTTGTTATATTTTTAATATATTAAAGCAAGCGAATCAGAAAATAACATTGTTTATTTTAAAATAGAAATATGTGGACTTTTAGTAGGAGTAATGTTAAAAATATTGCTAGACCAAACCAATCCCGACTTACTTGGTTTAAACTATGCGTAAAATCATACAGAATATTATAGGATATTCTAATTATAATTTTCATTTTGATAATCGATATAACTATCGTTAAGAGAATTTGACTTAAAACAATATGAAAAGAAGGGTAAATTATTCAATTGAAAAAAGTATGCGAGTTCTCTTTATTATTTATATATCAAAATTTTAAATATATATAATTAACAAAAAAGTATTATCAATTATAATAATCAAAATTAACCCTAATAATTTAAATACTCTTTAAACCTTTATAAAAACTAGTCTTTCATCAACAATTAATCAATTATGTAACAACAAATTAAATTACATAATTTAAGTTATCAAAGGTATATCAAATTGTCTTACATTTTCATCTTACTAATCTTACCTTTCTTCTTTCAATCTTTCCCTAAATCTATAAAATTTGTCATAAGCCTAGGTAATTATTTAGATGAGCATAATTAGGTGCCTAACACCTTCCCTATCCTACAATCAATCCCCAAACGTTCATTCTTAGATTAGAACTTTATAGTTCCTTTTCTTTTAAAACAAGAATAGACTATATCCAATGAAATGGAGAGAAACATACTAAAAGTTAATTGAATACTAAAATTTTAGGCTATAAAGTATGTTATATTGGTGCATTGTTCCATTATATTCATAAAATAGTATTAATAGATATACAGGCAAAAACTTAAAACATTTTTTTTTATATTCTAACCTCATCTCCAACTTGGTTCGTAAGAGGTAAAGTATTGTCTTTCTTTTTATAGCTTCACCTATCATGTATTTATTTTCTTTTCATAAAAGTTAAAGCAATTTTTTCACTTTTTTGCTATCATTTTTCTCTTATTTTTCTTTATCCCATCATGTATTATCCTTTCTTTAAGTGGTTAAATCTCTTCATAATTATATGGTGGCCAAAATTTTGATCTCTTAATTAGCTAATAGGTTCTTATAAACCTTCATGAACCTTTCTCTTTTGTGATTTGCTAAGGGCATTATCCTTTGGTTGTTTCTTGACGTTGAAAATGATATTAATGGCATAGGTGTATGGGTACCTATACAACTGTCATACCTTATAATTGTAAGTGATCTCCCTTCCTAAGTGTACTATATGTGTATCATCTCCATCTACCATTTTATATGCCCTATTATCTATTCATCATCACTCTCCATTTCATTGGATATAGTTTGTTCTTGTTCTAACACCTTATTGCTTAATCCTTTATACTACATATATCAACTAGGTATTTAAGAGACTCTAAAAGGTTCTATAAAGGTCAAGAGAGTATGAAAGAGATTAAAATAGATTTAACACAATATAAAGAAATTTAGGAATAATTAAGATGAAAATTCATTTTTTCAATGTAGGAATGATTCATTTTTTCATTATAGAGTCTTGTATCAAAGTTATAACACTCTTATCATTTAAAGGAATAGATTTTTACTAATTTAAATTACGCAGAACACTCCTATACAATAAACATCAACATAACAGGCATTTCGTCAAACACCTTACATGCATTAGAAATTCATCCCAACATCACAACTAAAATCACGTCTTCTCCCTTCCATCACTAACATTTATAACTTAAAATTGTTTTCTAATCACATAATACCTAAATAAACTAAAGTTATTAAATACCCAAACTTTCATCCAACATCACACGAAATAACAGAGGTGAAAGGCTGCAAGAATACCTCTGCCGAAGGACATAATGACAATAGTTGGAGAAGACAAACGTTGACGAGCAAAAAAGGAGTCCACGATAGAGAAACTAGAGAGAGGAAAAATGTAGGGGAGAGACGCAGGGCTGAAGAAGAAGACGCAGGGGGGAAGGTCTTTCAGGTGGGATAAATGTAAAAGAAACGCTGAAACTGAAGCAAACAACGACGTTTACCTTGAAAATTTATTTTTATCGATACACTTAAAATTTTTTTATTCTGCCAACAATTCCCACCTTCTTTATTGACGGCAAGTCCGTTGAAAATTTTGCCGGGATGATTTCTCTCCATATTTACTGACAGATTTTACTGTCGTCGCTAAACGAAATTTTTTTTTATAATGTTACCAACGAAAATTGGTTTTCCGTTGGTAATTTGTAACGGTTTTATTTCTATCGGTAATTTTCCATCACTAATTCCTAATTTTCTTGCAGTGTACATATTTAGATGTATATGATAGAGTCTATAGGATAATTATAAATGGCAAATGAATTATGATGAGATTATAATTATGAGATTTATATTACATTTATGTGTTATCTCTAAATTGTTCTTGGTCATTGTTCTATTAAGACTGAACATTAATAAAACATACAAAAGACTAGCATACGTTATGTTTTTCCTTATGAAGAAAGTAGTCAATCTTATATGCTAAAGCATGGAGATACTTAAACAAACGTGTAGGTACTTATTAGAGAACAAATTCACTAAACTGATTCATATGAGAAATCTATTTGGAACATTACTTGTATGTATACGGAAATTCTCATTATGATGATTGCATAAATGATCCTTTGACTTGAGATCTTCAAAGTTATCTTATATAAGGATTGTTACATTTTAATACTACTTATGAGTTATTCTAATCATAGATAGCCCATTCAGTAGTCATTGAATATTCCATGAACTATATGGAAGTAATTGAGTGATCAAGAGAGGATACATTACCTTAAAGTATTTAGGAAGAATGTTCTGTTGTTCGATTAGTATTGATTCAAGAAATTCTTGGCCAAGATAGAATGACGTTTTGTAAATAGCTTACAAATATCATTAATTGAATAAGTAGTTAATAATGGAGAATTAATATGATTAGATTCAAATAGAGTAGACATTAATTTCATGCTCTATGTCTAATCGAAACATTATATAATAATAGAATTGAATTATACAAAAAAATCATGTACAAAAAGGTTAGTCACAACTATTTTGACATTCCTAAATATTTAGGTGGTAATGATGCATTACTAAACGTCAATCTTGATCTATGAATATAGATTATTTAATCAAAGAATTAAAGATAAGTTAAAGGAGTTTAATTTATCTAATCCTAAATATAATGTAGGGTTATAATTTGTATCAATTGCCAACATATTTGAAAACCAAATGGGTCTCACATAAAGATCAAGTTGAAGAGAGCAAAGATATTTTAATCAAGTTGGACTTGAATATAAAGTTTGAGAAACTTTATGATTAAATATAAGATATTTAATAAATAAGAATCAATATGAGATACTAGATCTTATTTGGGCATAACAGGTTTTTAATTAGAATTATTTGTAATTCTAATTAAAAATTAAACTATAATTGAAATTAGAATTTAATTTTAATTAAATTACTAAAATGTCCAAAACTTATTATAAATACGCTTAAGCTCTAATAGAATTAGCACTCCTTACTTAACCTTCTCTGTAGGAGTTATAAAGTTCTCTCAACTTATTATGTGGATATACTTGTGTTGCTACGGTAGTTAAGATGAACTGATTTTAGAAATGGTTTAAGGGATACAACAAGAAAAAGATTAAGCTTCGAAATATAGTACGAATTAATATCCACACTTTATTATCATTTATGTGTTAATTATTTTATAGAATTGAAGTGATCTTACTTTTCGAGAAATTAAAATATTACTAACAGTGGTATCAAATCTAACTTTAATTATATGATTTGATTAAATTGTTTCATTGTTATTGATCAAAATTTTGGAATTGAAATTAAATGACCTTACAATCTGAAAATTTTCATATTAATGTCCATAAATCCCTAAGTTGTCAAATTAGATTTAATCTGACTATTAACACCATAACCTAATTCCAAAATCTAAAAATTTCAGACTTAAAACAACCTAAACCTAAAATTTTAACAAATCCTGTAAAAGGAAACACTACCAAAACTTGTCGTTTAAGGACAATAAGAATTTTTTGGTTAATGCTGGCATTGGTTGTGTGGTCGATGTGAAATAACAAGTCGATTAGATGTGTTGTTGTCAGTTTGGGCATTTTAAGTTGTGAGAGGTGGCTGTTGGCAACACGAGGGATGTTGCCACTGGTCGGCACAATAGGTGTGCTGCTAGAAACTTCACTAACAAAGCAGGTGCGGCGACGGGTTAAAGCAACTATGACGTGTGCAGACTTGACTGTTGTGGCTGGAAACTACACTAGCAGAGCAGATGTACGATGACTAGAAACTTCATTGGCAAAGCAGATGTGTGGTGGCTGGAGACGTAACTGCTAGACTAGTCGGTGACAGTCTCGGAGAAGGCTAATGGCGGTGGCTACATGTTAGATAAACAAGGGTTTTGTCATCTTATAAAATTAGGACTTCTACACTTAAAGAAAGGTCTGTTAGGATACATTGGACAACCTATTATAGGGTTAGGATAGGGAATGTTTGGCAACCAGAATAAGATTGTTTGAAAACTAGGATAATGTATTCTAAATTGGAATAAAGCTTGTTTGGATACAAGAATATATTTATTCTAGTAAGTGAATAAGACTTGTTTGGCCATTGAATTAAAGTAATTCAATCATTGGTTTGGAATAAAGTATTCCGTCACATATTCAAAATATAATTTTAAAATTTAAACCACAATTAATTTTAAAATTATTTTAAAATCTAAAAGTCAATTCTAAAATTAAAGTAATTATTTTCTTTATTTGATTATAACAATAACAACAATAATACTCAATAGAAATCCCGCTGACATGCGAGATTTGGAGAGGTTCAATAGTATGTAGTCTTACCCTTAACCAGTAGAAAAATAGTTTTAGATTGAAATTTTAGAAAAGTAGTCTCTACAATTAAAATTAATTAGTTTCAATTAGATTGAAACTAATTAACTAGACTCCTTAAAATTAAGAAAAATATTTTCTTAAATAATTAAGTGTCCTTTAATTAAATTTATTTATTTTAATTTGATTGAGATAAATTAAATTTAAGATTTTATTTTTTAGAGAATTGTTGTTCCATTAATTAGAAATTTATTCATGAATAATAAGTTTCTTAATTTATTTTGAAATGTGTTTTCATTTATTAACGAAAAATGTGTTCTCTTTAATATTTTTGAAATAGTTTTCTAATTTATTAAAGAAATATTTTCTAATTAATTAAGAAATTGATCTCCAAATAATTAATATAAATGACTTTCTTAATTAAATTTAAATAGTTTTTATTTAATTTTGAAAGTAGTTTTCTTTTGATAGTAAAAAAAATTCTAATTAAGGAAAAATAATTTCTAATTAGATTAGAAATAGTTTTCTAATTAGATTAGAATGTTTTACTTGTATAATTTTTAAAAAGAGTTTTTTTTTCTAAATTATAATAAGTAAAAATCATAATTTATTGAAAATTGTTTTCAATTGAATTTTGCCAAAAGAGTCAAGATAATTGAAAATAGTTTCCAATTAGATTTAAAAATTATTTTTGAATTAAATTAAATTTCTATTTAGAATGCAAACTTGGTTTATTTAAAAATTAATGAGTTTAAATCTAATTTATTTTTCAAGGAGTTGGAAATATTATTTTAAATTATGAAGATCAATAACTAGAGTCAAACGAAGCTTGATATTTTTATGCATATAATTTGATTATGAATGCATAAATTGCATGTTTGAATATATGTTTGATATATTATACATGTTAAATTGTATGTTTTATATGTATAATAATTTACATGTAATTTTTTGTTTGATAAGATGAACAAAATGAAATCCCTTATTAAAAATATTAAATACATGTTCTGAACATGATTGTTGCCTTATATTGTTATAAGAATAAACCATAGTTTTATTTATTGTTAGGCTTGTTGAGCAAACTCAAGGTCGTTTAAACCCGAATATATTTAGTCTTATGAAAATGGGTTCTACTTAACTAAATTTGTGTGATTTAAATGAGTAAACTCATGACCATACAAATTTAGAGGCATGGTTGAGAATAACATATAAGATATATTTTATCAATTATCACCTAATGGATCTTGGAGTTACATTAGATGTGATTGATAAAATTGTTATCTTCCTAATTTAAGTTTAGATGGTTCGTTGAGCAAACTTATGATCAACTAAATTTGAATGAGATCCTAGCCTACTATAAAGATTAGAGTAATCTTTCAGAATAGTAGTGGGGACTATTACTTTATATAAAATAATGAGAGTAACCAAATACGTGATTAAATCCCTAATTTCATTTTATAGTCATGACATATAATCAATTACTTGATATCCTTACATTTGTATTTTGTTCTGATTGGAATTTACCTTATTTAGTATAAATGATACTAAGTTAGTAAACCAAATTTCCTAAACATAAGATATGTTTGAAAAGAGTTCTCAAAGTTAGAAAAATTGTATGCCCATTATATAATTAGAAAAATTGTAGGCCCATTATATAATTTTGTTATAATCCCTATCAAGGATTCTGTGACAAAGTTTTAGAAACATGTCAAAATCATATAAATGATAAAATATATTGACATTTTGAGTTAAATAATGTCTCATAAACTTTGGTGTTAACATGTAAGATGTATGTCAACATCATGATAGTAAGATGCAAGAGGTTGCATGAAGTAGAGCTTAAAGGTATAATACTCTGATGAAATTGTTTCATTTAATTTAGCTTACTAAAAGCATAATTGTGGACTACAATTAAATGAATTTGCTAATAATAGTTATCATTAAAATAAAATAATTGCATGACTTTTCTTGCCTATATTCAATATGATAAAGATCATATATATTTCTAATTCATGCTTATGAGTATATGATACTGAATTTAGAATTAACATTATTATAATGTTCAATGCATGATAAGAAATATATTGTTGAGAAAAAATAGTTGATCCAATTTTATACAAATAGTTTGTATGTGTAGAATCAAAAGAGACTTATGCTTAACAAAAGTGGAAAGAATACAAAGTTGGATAATTGAGACTTATCATGTTATACCATGTTGGTTAAATCAACACAATGAGAGTCATAAAGTTACATATAAGGACATATATATCATGTTAATTATGAATCGTGTGAAACTTGCTAAGTTGAAGAATAACCAAATCAACCTTTGGTGAAATGATAATGATGTTATTGAATTATTAAATTTATACGTATGAAGTATTGGATGGAATAACAATTCATAAAAGGATGATAATTATATTTTATTAAATTACTAATGACTTTGTGTGATATTGTCATATGCATTAAATGAAATAATGATTTAAAATTTTGAACAGTTCAAATTGTTTTAATCTAAGTAGAAATTAAGTATTGAGAATGTTGAAGCACTTCGATGAAATCGATTTGGTGAATTTTAAATTTTCGGTTATCTAAAGGAAATGAGATTCTCTGGTAAAAACCTTCACAATAAAATTCTATAAGAGTGTGAATTTATGTATGGAGGAAAATATTGTATGAGTTATTATATGGTGCAATATTATTTCTTCTATAGTTATGCCTAGTACATTGACATAACTTCAATGGTTTTAGTTAATAAATTAGCAAGATTTCATAGTAGATATGAAAGGCTAAGTCTTCAAAAGAGTCAAAGTTAATGATGAAGGACGTGATAATTGGTTGAATCATACATTATCCATTAAGTTTAGAACTAAATTAGGTAATAAAAGGTTTTGAGATATCCAAAAGATTGGATATAATCTTACAGACCTATTAAACAAATTGATTGTATCAATAAATACTTATAGGAGAATGGTTCTCAAGATAAGTAGTGGGAGTAAGATAAAATTTTGAAAATTTTAAATCTCATGACAATACATCCAATTGGAACTAGTGCCTTTGTTGATACATTTGATATATAATTGAAACACTATGGGATATTGAAAGATTCACTTTCATGATGAATTCAAAGAGTTTGTTTTGGAAATGATTGTGAATTTATCTTATTTGCAAGAAGGTTAGTGAGAGTATTGTTGTCCTCTTTAGTGGGTAAGACATATTGCTCATAGAGAACAACAATTCTAATTTTAAATTGTTGAAAATATAATTGTCCAAGAACAACTCTTCTAGATATGAAAAGGTAACAACTTAATTATGTTAGTTGTTTACTTATTGTAAGTCCAAACATATAGATAATGTACTAAAGATGTTTAATATTTGAAGTAATTGATACTTATAAAGTATTCAAGATATCGATTATTCTATGTATGAGTTGATATTTGAGTTTTAAGGTGATAAGGATATTTACTTTGGAAGTAAATCCTGATTAAGGTATATTTTACTTAGAACAATATTGTTTAGAGATTGAAAAGTTCCCATAGCAATGGTTGTTAATTAACTCATAATGCTTTTTTCATTTAGTGGAAATGATTGGATCAATAAGTTCTTTTGTGAACTTGATATAGTTATTTGCATTGTTCAAGATAGTAATGTACTATGAAACATTAGATCCATTGAGCATATAAAAAGAGCTAAGGTCTCATCAAAGTTCTAAGGATGTATTTAGGCAGTTGTTCTTAATTATGATGATAATTAAGATGAAAGTTGTAAGATTTAAGAAAGTATTCACTATAGAGAATCTTGTAGAATTCTCTCATCAAGACACTATCCCAGCAGTAACATGATCGACATACGGTGATATGATATATGATACTTAAATGATTGACTTAGTGCAAATGGGAGATTATTGGTTTATGCCCTACAGTCAATGTTGGACCTTGTTTCCGGAGCCCAACATTCGGAGATACAAAACGTGAGCAAACTCATTCTTCTATTTCAGAACAGACTTTGGGAAATTTTTAATTGGAATTTCAATTCGACTTCTTCAAAAAAATTTGTTCCCCATTATCTTAAGTTTCTAATGACACTAAAAACATTCAATTTGGGTTAGCAATCTGAAAGCTATAGCCCAAACATTTTCGAACTATTATTAAACCGAGACTACACACTATACCCAACTTCACTCTAGAAATTGAAAATCTTAAGGACTGAATTGTAATTCGATTCCTTCAGATAATTTGTAGCTCCATGTCTCTAGTTTAGTTAGAAATAAGAATCATCTCATTTGGAGCTCTACAGATCAAGATATCACCAAAATATTGAACCATGTTCAGTAAAAATATCCAACTCATACTCTTTTAACCGATCCTCTCACTTTGATTTAATCAATATTTTTCAAATTAATCTCAAAAACTATAAGTTTTTATGTAGACATAGAGAAATAAGTTAGAAATCCAATGCTTCAAAAATCAGGTCATTTGGAGGTCGGACGACAAAGTTATGGCCAAAAGAGTGAGAGGTGTTTAGGTTTGGGGGAGAGCTGCGGAGTAGTGATCGCGACAATTCACGATCGCAACTTTCGCGATCGTTCCACAAAGTCGCAATCGTGACTTGCCGCGATCGCGACTTTTCCCTTCCTGCTTTTCTTCTCCGACCTATTTTGGTAAAAAGGGCATAACTTTCACTACAAATATCAAATTAAGGTCATTTAAAGACCGTTTTAAAGAAGACTTCTTGACCTACAATTTCCATGAATACCTCAAAAACAATTTTTGCCTCTATAAGGGTTAAAACTTCCAATCAATGTAGCTATCCCGAAAGTTTACCCTATGCAGCAACACAAACTTCAAATGATCATAACTTCCAGCCCCGATATCGAAAAATGTCATACTTTATAGCGTTAGAAAGCTAAAAAGATAAGCTACAACTTTCCTGAAGACAATTTTAGCTAATTCTACCTAGATCGATACATTTTTTCCTTGGAGTTCCGAACACAACTTCTACACCTATGAAAGCTTGCAAAATGCAATATCTCTTCATATCAACCTACTACTAGGTACCTTTCGGTAACTTTTGAACCTCACTTCAAGAAATTCATCCTATACAACCTTTCTAATTTCTAACAGACTATTCTAAAACAAACATCTATTTGCAATTTCAACAAAGAAGAATATGCACATACACATTCCTTTTCCACAACTATCATACTCAACCTATAAAGTAGCATAATTATACACAAAAAGGAAACCCTTAAATTCTCATTCTCATTAGTAAGCAAAGTACATATTTTAACAAGCTTTATTTACATATCAACATACACATCACTAACTTAACACAAGATACAAAATACATGAGATGCTCAATGTTTGATATGCTTATAAAGCTATCCAAAAGTCTAGCCACTAACTTAGTTACAAAAGTCTCTAATATCTTGGAGTTTCTGATGCCAACACTAGTCTTGTTTTGCACCTAAGGAGTGGAAAAATATGGGATGAGCTACAAAGCTCAGTGGCTAATAGGTTTATAGCCATCGGCAATGAGCTATACAATCAAACATATATACACATATGTCTAGCAATTCAAGTAATTCACAATTCATTTCACAACTCATAATTAAACAAATGTCATCACATAAAGCATATCATGAAATTACCTATCAAGCATAACACTTAATTATGCATCATACTAGACAAATTAATGATAAAATGCACAACAAATGGCTCGAGAGTTTCGTGAAACGTAACAGAGAAACTGAAGTTTACACCGTGAATAAAACGAGTCCGATTTCTCAGTAGGGGTGTTCATGGTAGGGTAACCTGACCCGTTCATAAATAACCTGAACCTGACCCTGAATGTCAGGTTCGGCAATTTCACGAACCTGAACCTAAAGAACCTATAGAATCGGTTAACCTATTTTCAGGTTTGGTTCTCAGGGTAACCAGAACCTATTCATATCAATATATATGATAAAAAATTATTAAAAAATTGGTGAAAGAAAATACAAATTATTCATAAAAGCATGCATATAAAATCCATCAAAGATTAATCCAATATGTTAAACCCAAGCAAAGTAAAAATAAGTCAAACAATGTCTTATAAAAGATCGTACTAGAAAAAAATAAATTATTAAACAATTATTCTTCGAATAGGATGGTAGGATGACCCACTGTTGTACATGAAGCCACATCTGTAGAAAATAAAAAGGGTTAGACTCGTTATTTCTTTTTTAATTGAAAAAAGAATTTTTTATTTATTTGTATATTAAAACAAGGTAAAGTAAATTAGATTACCTGATTCAATTTGCTTAAATTCTTCAAGTCTCTCTTCCACATAAAGAAGAACTTGTGATTTTCTCAACCAATTTTATCCACAAACAAGAGCCTCCACCATCTTTGGAGTAAGAGAGATACGAAATGAATCAAGCACTCGACCTTCTGTACTAAAAGCCAACTCAAATGCAATAGTGCGGGAACGAACTGCTTTACTAGATCTCATTGATTAAAAAAATAATAAAACTATTCTTCTAACATCATTAAATATTATTTTATCATGTTAAAATATTAAAATAAAAAACTAATAAACACAAAAAGTATCAATTTTCTTATTGCAACTTAGTGTAAAAAATGCAATTAATATCATAGTTGAAACTTCAAATATTATATTATAAAAAGCGCAGCCGTATAAAAAATACAATCCCATAGTCTATTACTAAATCAACTCATTTTTCATTCCTTTTTAATAAATAAAACTACATTTGTATTTGTACAAGACAATATTATTATATTCTTATTATTTATTAGCAACTATATTATATTTTTTAAGAATCAGTATTACTTGTTTGTTTAATGTTTATAATTTCTCATAAATATCTAAGCTAATATATGTGCCTTAAAAAACCAAAATTATAGGATTTCTTAATAAATGTATTTTACACTTATTAATTTCTTTAATTAATCTCTAAATGATTATATTATTTTAGTCAATGAATTTTTTCTATTAATAGTTTAATACTTTGACCAATAACTTTGACACATATTAATTAATATTTGAAGTAGAAGTATTGAGTGTTATGCATTAGTTGTTACTTATAATAGAAACGTTCAAGATTAACGATTAATAACATAGAATTAAAGTAGTTTTTTTCCTTTTTTTTTCTTTTTTTCACTCAAGAATTAATATAGTAAATACTAGTGAACTTATTATTATTAATATCCTTTTAAATTATATCTAAATATATAATAGGTTTTTTGGGTGTTTCAGGTTCAGGTTTAAACGTAAACCTATAAATCAGGTTCGGATCGGTTAACTGCTATAGGTTCGGTTTAGGTTCGGTTAACCTAGAACCGTAAGTTAGAAACCTGAACCTAAACCATGAACCTGATTTTTCAGGTTCGGTTCGAACCGAACCTAAACTCAGGTTCTGTTAACCTTATTTATAGGTTCGGTTCATAGGGTTCAGGTTCGGTTCACAGGTTCGCGGGTTTTCTTGAACAATCCTATTTCTCAGGATCTCGTGGCCTCAAGCGGGCAGCTGGAAAAAGGCTATAGGTCGACGTGCACGTGACTAACGAAATAGGTTCCTCTCTTGCCCACTCACAAACAAATTTATGCCCAATTCAATCAATCACAAATTCGTACTCTAATGCTTCTTTCATCTCATCATATTTTCATATTTTCAAGCTTTTCTTCTTTTCATTCAATTCAAAATGTCATAACCTTTGTCAAGGTATAACATGTCATATTTCATCATGCATTTCCAAATATTCATAACAATTCAAAATTCACGCAATTTAAACATAAACACATACATAGGGCATTTGCCCATCACACAACAATTATAAATATATTACCCACCTAATTTTTGATGAAAATCCAAGCTCAAGATTGCTTTTCCTCTCGCTCTTGAGTAAGATTTTCTTGATTCCCTTCAAATAAACCAATTTCTATTTAATCCATATTCAAATGAAAGTTCATAAAAGTTCAAGAATC
>JAOSBL010000008.1:11563319-11575602 GCA_027568915.1 Erythroxylum roraimae
TTTCTAATTTCTATTCATACTTGCTAATTTAAGGACTCAACTCTAAAAATAATAAAACAAATAAATCAATAAAAAATTCGGGGTCTAATAGTCAATCGGTTAGTTGTAGTTTAGTGACAAAATAATTTAAAAGCATTCTTTATCTTGTACATATTTAGATGTATTTGATGAATTCTATGGATAATTATACATTGCAAACGAAATTATGATGAGATTATAATTATGAGATTCACATTGCATTTATGTATTATCCCGAAATTATTTTTGGTCATTGTTCTATTAAGACTGAACATTAATAGAACATAAAAAAACTAACACAAGTTATGTTTTTTCTTATGAAGTAGTCGATCTCATAGGCTAAAGTATAGAGATATTTAAACAAATAAGTGAGTACTTGTTAGAGAACAAATTCACTTATCTGACCCAATATGAGAAATCCATTTTGAACATTATTTGTATATATATGGAAATTCTCATTGTGATGATTATATAAGTCACTCTTTAATTTGAGATTTCCAAAGTTATCTTATATAAGAATTACTATGTTTTGATACAACTAATGACCTATTCTAATCATAGATATCTTATTCGGTAGTCATTAGATGTAACATGAACTATATGGAGATAGTTGAGTGATCAAGATATAATTCATTACCTTAACGTAATTAGGAAGAATGTTTTGTTGTTCTCAATTAATATTGATTCGAGAAATCCTTGGCCAATATGGAATGATGTTTTGTAAAAAGTTTACAAATATCATTAATTGAATCAATAACTAAAGGTGGAAAACTAATATGATTAGATTTAAAATAGAATAGACATTAATTTCATACTCTATGTCTAATCGGAACACTGTACGATGAAAGAATTGAATTATATCAAAAAAGTCATGCACGGAAACCACTTTGACATTCCTAAATATGTGGGTAGTCATGATGTGTTACTAGATATCAATCTTAATTTATGGATACAAATTGCTTAATTAGAGAATTAAAGGTAAATTAAAAGAGTTTAATTTATTTAATCTTAAATATGATTTAGGGTTATAATTTGTATCTATTGTCAACATACTTAAAAAAATAATGGATCTCATATGAAAAACAGGTTGAAGAGAGCAAAAATATTTTAATCAAGTTAGACTTAATTGTAAAGTTTAAGAAACTTTATGATTAAATATGAGATATTTAATAAATAAGAATCAATATGAGATATTGGATCTTATTTAGGTATAATTGGTATTTAGTTTAACTGAAATTATAATTAATTTCAAGTAAATTACTAAAATGTCCAAACTTATTATAAATAGGCTTAAGCTCTAATAGAGCTAGTAGTCCTTATTTAACTCTTTCTATAAGAGTTACAGAATTTTTTCAACTAGTTTTGTGAATATTATTAAAGGTCGGACACTTGTGAGACTCCGATGCTTGAGATTGATCGATTTCGAAATAAGGAATGAATTAAGATTCACATTTTATTATTATTTATGTGTTAATTATTTTATATAATTAAAGTGAAATTGGATTTCAAGAAATCAAAATATGAAAAGATTTTGTAATTGACATTAATTAGATCCTGTCGTGATTTTCTTAACTCATATAACATTGTATAACATCGTTCTCACTTTATTATCCATACCCAAATAGAGTTTTTTTTTTTTTTACTTCTAAAATCTCCATTCAAAATTCTCAAACCGAATATTTTCTTAAAAATTAGTCTAAATAACGTTAATTTTATTTTTTAAGAATTATATATTTCTATGTTAATTACGGGTCACATATTATTATAAAAATTAGAGTTAATATTATGAATTAAAATATGTTTATTATTTTATTATAATCATACAAAATTGGTACTATGATATTAAAAATAACATAACTGCAACTATTTGTAGATTTTAATTAAAATATTATGTTTAAATTAAGATCTAATTACTAAAAATGTTTGAAAAGTCATATTTAACTAATTTGATTACATGAAAATTTCAAAGCTAAATTCATATTACATAAAAGTAGTGAAAACATTAAAAAAAAAATCGGTTTGATTGAATTTAATTATAAATGTTAAATTTGGATTGAAAAAGCCTAAATTAAAACTAATAAGCGGACTTTAAATTATATACTCAAATTTCAAACCAACTTGATTTCGGTCTACTTTATTTATACTCGATCACATTTATATTCAAGTTTAGGCCTGTCATTCTTAAGACGTGGAATATATATTCCTACTGGCCGGCTAGACTTGAATGAACTAACCGAAGTTTCCCAATCCTACGTAAAAGTTTTTTCTACTCGAATTCACCAACTCAGATAGTTAGCGTCAATCTCCTTTCCTTTCTTTCTTAAAATTATTCCTAGTGAAATTGACCCGGTCGTTCTATTCTCCTTTCCTTCCTTTCTTAAAATTATTCCTAGTCAAATTGACCCGGTCATTCTATTCAGCACATCAATCGATTAGCTTAGCCGCCTTCGTTTCTTTCGTTGAAGTTTGAAAATGTTTTAGATTATTCATCTCACTGTGTCAAGAGGTTGAAAAAAAGGAAATATCGCTAAAACAATTTCTACACAAATCCATATGCTCTGCACACCAATAGCATCATAACCAACCTGTTCACCGTACAGCCACACGTTGTCCCATTAATAACGTCACGTCGTTAAATTGGGACAGTGAAACATGTCCTAATAATGACGCGTGTCTCTATAAATTGAAGATGTGTCATAATAATCACCGGAAACGTGTAGCAATAATCAGTCGACACATTTCCCATTATGACGGTTGCATGTGTCAGTGTACATGTTCTAAGTCTCTTCATCTTAGCACGCCATGTCAGCTAGTTTGGTTTACTTTGTTCATGCGTCTGGGCCAACCTAATTTAACGATTCAAACACGGATCTCATCGGTTTAACCTATGTCTATATATAATATATATATATTTAAGACTGATTCTTAAAGTTTCTTCTTGTCCGAATCCAAATATGTTTGTCCCGTTCCTAAAGTTTCCTCCATTAACTATTAGTTTTTCCCATTCTCATCTTTATTTTCTTAGTTTTCTTATCTTATTTTTGTCATGGATTCTGCATATTTTTAGGCTAATTAACATTATTTTGAATTTGATAGACCAAATTATGACTTAGAGGCTCAAGAGATGTGTAACTTCTCAAAAGATATAATTTTATGGCATATTGTGACCGTTGAAGTTTTAAAATTCACTAACAAAGATAATAAATACGAAGAAAATAGGGAAATGGGATGGTGAGAATCATCACGTCTTGACTTAGATTCGTAACATATGTGGTAATGTTATTAAATTAGACTTTCACTGGTAAAAGAAGCATGAGATTCCATTAGAATCTAAATATTCAATCTTTGATTATATTTATGAATTTTAGTTATATCTTCAACTTCATCATATACAACAACAATCAGGATAGACTATTCATGTATATATCCCTGAGCTACAAGTTTCGTTAGATCAATTAGCTATTTGTGGTCCAACATGGCCTAATGTTAAAACTACTAAAGTCTATGTTGATTTTGGTGATCGACAATGTATTTGACATTTGCTTATGACCCTTAGAGATAAGTTTCGAGTCTGTTCAAAGTTTTTTTATTTCATTGAAGCTCTTTGCATAAACTTGACACTATAACCAAGGAATTGCGTCCTGGGGATAATTCTTAAATTGCTTATAGAGATCAAACATTATCAATGTCTACTATGAATTCGTCTATTAAAAGAATTATTGTAATTACTATGAAAATTATGGTTATAAGCCTTCTCGTGCCTTTGTTGTTGGTGTTACTAATAAGGAGTCTTCTGAGAGCACTTCTTTCAATTTTTCTATAAAATTTATTCATGATCTTCACCCATAATTGTTTTAGATACTAGTAAATCTACCTTGTAACTTTTATCTGTTACATTAACTCTTCCTCATGGTCCTTTGACTCTGCCTATTGCAATCATATGATTTTTATTCTTCAGTCTTCATATCCAAAAAATCCAATTATTGCACTTATTTTATATAATGGAGATAACTTAATTATAATTATTCAAACCATTAGAATAATCAACACATTAAATTTATTTGTTATAAGATTTTTATGTTCCCAAAGTTAGCTTAAATCTTTTATCTATTGGACAACTATGTAAATTCTTTTGTTAATGTTCATTTTTGAATCATGATTATTTCATGAAGAATTAACATATGGGGGAGATCATAATGTTGGACATAAAATTGCTTGCATGTTTGATCTTATCTATATTCTTCTTCCTTTTAATAATATCGTTGCTTCCTTATTTTTTTACATTTGGCATGCTTGTTTGGGTCATCTTCTCAGTTCTAAATTGAAAGCCTTATTTTTTTAGTAATTGTTTGGGTCATGTCATAATAAATACTCGTGCATATAGTTATATCAAACGATATAAAGTCTAACTTTTCGCAAGGCTTTACACAAAACATTACATTAATTATAAACAAACTTTTTCTCTAATAACTTGTCTTACTTATGCTTGGAGTCTTATTTCCATTGCAGCTTAATGGAAGTTGTTTTGAATGGTTATTAATAATGCAATTCTTACTGGAGATTTATTTGAAAAAGTGTATATGAAACTATCTCCTAACTATACTTATCCACCTAATAATGTTTATTGCCTACGAAAGGCTTTTTGTAGTCCTATGTGAGCACCATAAGCTTAGTTTTCTAAATTCGATAACACTGTCTCTCAACTTGGTTTTAAATTCAATAGTTATGATCATAACAGTGTCTCTACTTCTTTTATATGTTGATGACATAATTATTAATGATGATGATTTTCAAGGAATTGTTGATCTTAAAACTCTCCATCATCAATTTGACATGAAGGATAAGAGACTTTTTAGTTTCTTCTTGGTTTTGAAGTCTCATCCTACTAGTTCAAATATTACTTGAATCAAGTCAAGTATGCTACTAAATTTATTCTTTGTATAAGTCTCGTAGATCCTAAAATTGTACACACATATATGGAGTGTAATGCTTATTATTCTATTACTCTTCTTTATAATGACCTTCATCAATAATTGTTAGCAGTCTTATTTATGTCATGGTCACTCAACCAGGCATTGACTATGTGGTATATATTGTCAGTCAATTCAATATACTCCATTTACCACTTATGATGTTGATATCATAAGGATCATCTATTGTCTCAGAGAGAGATTATTTCATGGCCTTCATTTTCTTAACATTCATTTCATGCTCTAAAAAAATTGTAAAGATGATTAGGTTGGTAATCCTAATGATCGATACTTTATCACTAGTTTATGCTTTTCTATTTAGAGATTTATTAATTTATTGGTACTGTAAGAAGCAAACCATCATATCTTACTCTAAAAATTGAATATCAAGTCATAACAGATACTATCTTTGAGCTTATTTAGTTGCAATGATTAATCTAAAATATGGGAATTATACACTCATCGACTACTATCCTACAAAATGATAATTGCAATGGTATACATATATTCCTTATAATGGTGTCTTTCATAAGTTTGGTCCCTGATGGTGAAATAGGTGCTCGTAAATTTAAAAATCTTTTGCAAATTGGAAAAGAAAAATGATTAATTTCAAATAAAATGAAAATGTATTAAAGCTCAATCAAACAAGCAAAATTAAAGTAAAGAGCGTGAGGAAAAGAACTGATAAACTGATTTTGTAATAGTTCAGCAAACAATCTTTACCTACATCTACTCCCCAAGTCTCTCTTAAAATTCCACTCAATTATTCTTTCAACCAGGTGAAGAAGAACCTTGTTACAATAATCTCTATTCTGGTAAATATTAACCTTGTATAACCTTCGTTAAGATGAGAGTAACTAAAATCATATTTAGATCAATTGAATATACGAAACAAGAAATGATATTTACAATTCGAATAAGTCTTACTTGCTCACTTTATTGCTTAAACGCTCACAATCACTTCATATAGATAAATGAATGCTTGTAAATACTTATCAAATCTTGTAAATGTGTTATATCCATACTAGCTCCAAAACATTGTTAAACATAAAAATTAATTATTATAAGAGCTAATAATAATTATATTATTCTATTAATTTGATAAATTGATTGATTATTATGTGATATTAGTTGACCAATGTATCGACTAATGTTAACACAAACTTATGGAACTGGTGATTTAATGTCACTACACTATATTGGCCAACCATTCGAATATATTGTTCAAAAACTATATCACATATTGATCAACAAATGTATCAACCAATGTATACAATTTTTGTTAACTTTCAACATGCATTGGTTCATCAAAACAATGATTAATTAATATGTCCAAAAATAAAACATTGGTCGACCACTAACCTAGTTTGGTTGACCAGTATAACTGAGAACAAGTGATGCAGAAACTTAAGGCTAAAGAACCTAAAACCCCTTAAACACACACTTTGGATAGAACAGGTATAAGATGAAATCCCCAACTCTGATGAACCCCCAATCAATTATATGACAGGAAAGACATATAATAAGGTTAATTTGAAAACAAGAATAGAAATTACCACAATTGTTTACCTTGATAAGAATTATATTCTTGATACAATAAAAGAAGACAAGAAAATCCTCCCTTAAAGAAATCGTTATTCATTCAATCTAACTCTAGACAATTTTTATTATGATGTATTTATACCCCTTGAAAGATAGAAACCCTAACTATGAAAAAGGCCTTTAAACATGGGTCTCCCACTAAAATAATTAAAGCTCAAACTAATATTTCTAAAATACAGCTCATTAAACCTAAAAGATTTAAACAAGCCTAAGACACAAGTAGTGGGTTGTTGAAAGTTACGCTTCTAACGTAAAATAATTGATTAAACAACAATGAAATTCTTCTTTCACATTCTACCTAAATTGATTAGTTATGATGTCATTGGCCCTCATAGTCTCTTGAGATTCCTTGCCATCTATAATTTGGCCCATTTAGGATTGAAACATTTTTTTGAACTTCTTAGCTCTTGATTTTGTTATTAGTTCCTCTGGCATTACTAACTCATCTTTGGTTCCACTTCTCTTACAAAGTACCATGGTCGTGCTCACATCAACAAGTGTTTCAAACTTCTTAAGTTCTTTTAATGATGAAAGCAAACTCCTTTGACAAGAACTTATGTCAAAAATATTCCAAGAGTTCCTTAATTTTTTTTAAATTTCAAAAACTTTTTAAATAAAAACCTTAATTCCTTTTAAAAATTAAAAGGATTTATCAATAAGTTCAAACTATGATACATTTATGCATGAATCCTCAAAAGTATTAGAGTAAATAAGTAAAAGACATAAAAAAATATGAATGAATTTGTGGACTTGTTATACCTTAATCTTTCTTGTTCTTATCCTTAACTTGAATGGAATTGAATTCTACGAGCCTCTCTTTATGGTTGACCACTAACCTAGTTTGGTTCACTAGTGTATCTGAGAACAAGTGTTTCAAACTTTTTAGTTCTTTTAATGATAAAAACAAACTCCTTTGACAAAAACTTGAATCAAAACTATTCCAAAAGTTCCTTAAGATTTTGTTTAAATTTCAAAAAAAATTTAAAATAAAAACCTTAGTTCCTTTTGACAATTAAAAAGATTTATGCAATAAGTTCAAAGTATGATATATTTATACATAAAGAGCCCCTAAAAGCATTAAAGTACATGAGTAAAAGATACAGCACAAATTATGAATGAATTTATGGATTTGTTATACCTTGATCTTTCTTATTCTTATCTTTAACTTTGGATTTAAAGTTTATGAACTTCTCTTTATGGTCTCTATAAGGTGCTTCTTGATTTTATTTTATAGTGCTTTCTTTTATGATATTAAAAAATAAATCATTAGTATTAACTCCGTTTTGTTATTACTAAAACCTGGATTAGGACCTCCTTTGGTTTAAAAATCTTTCCCTTTCTGGTAATGATAAAACACGTCATAACATTTGAAAGTCAACAATGAAATTAACCATTTAAATACACACATTTTCTCTATATAAAAGAAATATGAACATTTGACTCCCTCTTAACTCATGCATCACTAAATCTCAAAGATTAAGAGATAAACTATTTGCCATTCAAGTAGAAGCATAATAAAAAAAAAGAACAAAAGTCAAGTAGCATAATCACAAATTATAATAATATAAACATATCCATAAATTACTCTTTCCTCAATAGTGAGAACAATTATAATGTCAAGTACATCAAAGAGATTGACTCCACTTCTCTTGAAAACATCTAATATCACTAAGTCACTCCCTCCTTTATATAATTATAAAAAGAGAAACTATTTGGAGAAAGAAATTGATAATGAAATAATGTGAACAAGTCCTCAATGCAATCTCAGAAAGAATGAACTTTTCCTTGAACTAAAGTAACATGAGACTTAGAAACATCAAAGTAAGTATCTATTATAGAGCTATGACATCGTCATGAGGTGGTAGCCTCATCGTCTATAGGAAACTCAATAGTATGACTCCAAAGAGGCTCATCATCAGGCTATTGTTGTTATGTCTACTATTTCTAATAAGAACTAATGATTTGTCTATCTATTAACTGGTAATCTATTAATAAAGAGTGGAGGAATCTAAAAAGAAGTTGAAATCAAGCTCATCTTCACTAATGGAATGTTGAAATGCTAAAAGATGAGACTAAGCATAAGGATATGTTGATTCTTTTTTTATGGTGTTGTAAGAATTGATAATTTGTGTATAAAAAAATGACTAGGATGAACATGCTCACTATCATTAGAGTGAAAAAGAACTAAAGATCATCATGGCCCAAAAGAAAGTAAGGTGTCCACTAAAAAAAAGATAAACTTATCCTTGATATAAATATGGTGGAAACCAAGAATGACTTTAAGATCACAAACAACTTTAGGCTTTCCAATAAATTTTCCCTACTATTTATCTCAAATATAGTTTTGACTCTATTGGTCACATAATGAGGCCTAATGTGATATTTTATAAGACAATTGCAATAGGCATAATCCTTGGGCATGAGAATACTAACAAGTAATGGCATCATTAATGAGTTATTTTCACACTTTGTAATTTAAAAAGGATATAGGTGTCATCACCAAGTACATGAGGTTTAAGGTTGCAGTAAAAAATCCTTACATTTATGGGACTCATTTGGTAATTCTTGATAAGTGAGGGTTCTCACCTTTGATAAAATTAAATAAAAGCATAATCTTTAAATTAGTTTAAAGAAGTAGGAACTGGTTTTCATATAAGACACACAAACTATAATTAGCAAACTAAGGAGAGCGAATGTCAAATTACTCACTTCGTGACTCAGTGGAAGTGAAGGAGGGGGTGGAGTAAGAGATGTCTCAAGAGTCCTTTATGTATTAGCTTGGCTCTAGAGGTTCCTACCTCTAGTAAGAGTCCTCTAACTATAAAAGCAACAAGGTGGGGCACCAATAGGCTCTTTCGACCAAAAGAAGAGTATCCTTAACTCCTAGCTATAAAAATAAAAAGCATGAGAACCTAAAGAGTTTAAAAAAAGACCTATGAAGGCACTAAGATCGATATAAGAGTAAGGATACCCATATCTATAAGCTATAAGAAAAATCACTTTAATAAAGTTCTAAAATACCAACTTCATTAGCGTCCATCCATAACCACTCTTATTAAGAAAACCCACTTTATGTATGCAAAGTTGACTAAAAAGTTGAATTTGCATTAATTTGAGATGAAGTTGATCAAAATTAATAACTTAGGCATGAAGGGGGTTCAATTAAATGTTTAAAATTATAGAAATATTGTTTAATAAGTTCAACTTGATAGAAAATTTAATAAAATTGAAAAATTCCCAAATCTTGTCATTGTGTCTATGTTGAAAATTCCAATTAGAACATAAATTGATAAAACTCAATAAAGCTGAGTATTACAATAGGTCAAATATGTTTTGGCCGCAATAACCAACAACCAATTTTATAGAAAGAGTATACACTTTTAGATAAATTTATAAACCCTAAAAGAGAAAAGTAAAGAGTGGTTAAAAATCAAATTCATTCAAAATCAAGGATGAATATACACAATTAAGTGTAAAAGAACCTTGATTCAATTTTTAGTTTCACCATAGAAGCATCAGCTTTATCTAGGAACTAAAAAATTCCTATATCTAAAACCTTAAAACATTGAAATTTCCAATTTGATTATACCTAAATGAATTTTTCATGAAATTAAATGCTCAAGCAGTTTACAAATCATAAAAGCATTGTAAATTAATCTAAAATTTAAGAAAAAAATAATGAATTGTTAAAATCCCCAAATTAGAAGAGGGTTAGGGTTTACCTAAAAATGAATTTGATGAATTGAGGTTGGATATCAATGGAACTTGATCTTGGGAATGTAGAAGAGTCTACTTTAGCTTACTGTGTAGCTTAACACGTACTAAGAGAGAACAAATGTAGATGAAAAGGAGATGTCACATAGAGAGCGTTAAGAATGCTTCTTGAATCATAAAGAAATGTAGGAAGGTTGAGTGATAAAGATAGAAGGTAGGTTGAAATGAAGGTCTAATAAGGTCAAAATATAGTGGTTTTGACTTAGGTGTGACGATTAAGGGTACAAAACTTGCTAGTTTTTAGAGAAAATGATGGAGATTAATTAAGCTAAAAGAGAGAAGATGAGATAGAGAGGAAAAGTTTGTTTATTATATTAGTTGACCAATCTAATGTATTGGGTGACTAATATAATTGAACAAACATTTAACAAAATGATATCATAAAATCTACTTTAAAGAAAGACTATGTTAGCTGACCATTAAATGACAATAGTCAACCAATATGATGTATTCATCGACCACTATATTGACCAAACTTCTTATAAATTATGATACGGAACTGCTTAGGAAGTTTTAAAGACACTAATTAACCACTCCTCTATATTGTCAACTACTGTGACCTAAAATCATAGATTTCAATTCAAAAATCCTACCAAATTAATATCAAAAAGTACAAAAAACACAATTTCTATGAAGTATCAATTAAAAGTAAATTTAATTACTAAAGGAGATCTTAATTAAATCCCATTAATTATGCCCAAGTCTTCCTCATCTAAATGGTTAATTAAATGAGTGCTTTCAATCTAAAAGATTTCCAGCATAATCCACATCTGAATAGCTAATCAAATAAAAATGTATGTTTAAGATAGTAAAGTTCTATAGTACTACACAAATACCTAAGCATTCACTTAGCAGTTAAAAGATAAGACTCCCTACTTGCTTAAAATCTAGCACATAAATATATATGAAACATAATATTGAGCCTCTTTGTCATAAGATAAAGTAAATTACCAATCATACCTTGATAAAGGTTTGCATCAACCTACTTTCCCTTTTCATTCCTGTTCAACTTAATTGTGATACCTATGGGCGTCCCAAATACCTGCAGTAGTGAGACTGCATAGTCGAGCCTTTATTGAACTCGCAATCCATCTGATTAAATACTTGCTCTGTTATTTCCAACCATCCTTTTACCTCCGCAAGGTCTTTACTTCCGTAGAAGTCTACAGCTCCTTGTTTTCTAAGCTTATCATACATCTTCTCTGTCTTCTCAGGAATTATTAGAGGCATTTGGTCAAAATGAGGTATCAGAGACTCTCTATTTGTTGGCCCCTAAAATTTTTTTCATTAAAGTTAAGCATGATTTTATAAATTATGAGGTTTTGATAGATTAATTTTTGGAGTTATTTAATTTTGTCAGAGTTAGTGGGATTTATTGCATGGGTTAATGGAATTAAAGTGTTAAGGTTATAAGAATGTTCAAGGGTATTTTTGGTAAGACACTTAAGGTTAAAAGAACATAAGCCTATAAGGAAGGGTAAAATGGACTTTTTGTAACATCCCACCCCCGATGGGAAGGGTAGAATAGTAATTTGAAAAGGGCTAAGGGTTTTTAGAATTGTTTTGAAATGTTTATGCGTACCCTTACACGTGAATAGTAAAATTTGCACATGAAAATGACTGTACATTCATTCATGACATTTTCCGGTATATGTGCCTAACTGTGATTTTATTGTGGAAAAATATGATTTTGTGCTTGAAAATTTAATTGGAGTGGATTGTTGTGTGTTTTACATTTTTGGGGAATTTTAGGAGTTTTTCTGGAAAATTTCAGAAAAAATTTCCGGATCGAAAAAATCGCCAAGTGGCAGACCGACTGGTTTTCGGTAGTAAAAAGTACTACCCAATGGCACTGAAAATTTAGATACATGATGGTAGGGTTTATTAAATTGAGCCATTGAAAATTGGGAGATGATTTG
>JAOSBL010000008.1:11594624-11606559 GCA_027568915.1 Erythroxylum roraimae
TTTAGTAATTTAATTAAAATTAAATTCTAATTTCAATTAAACTTTAATTAGAATTATAAATAATTCTAATTAAATACGAATTATGTCCAAATTAAATTCAATATCTCATGTTAATCCTTATTTATTAAATATATTATATTTAATCATAAAATTTCTCAAACTAATTAAATCCAACTTGATTAAAATAACTTTACTCTCTTTAACTCATTCTATATGTGAGACTCATTAGGTTCCCAAATATATTGGCAATGATTATAAGTTATAATTATAATTCATAATTAGAATTAGATAAATTAAAACCCTTTTAAATTTATCTTTAGTTCTCCAATTAAATAATTTATAATCATAGATTAAGATTGACATTTAGTAATGCGTCATGACTACCCAAATATTTAGGAATATCAAAGTAGTTTTAACTAACCTTTCTGTGCATGATTTTTTCGTATAATTCAATTCTTCCATAAACTAATGTTCCGATTAGACATAGACCATAGAATTAATGTCTATTCTATTTTTAGTTCAATTATATTATTTTTCTTCTCTTAGCTATCGATTCAAATAATGATATTTGTAAACTATTTACAAAGTGTCATTCCACCTTGGTTAAAGATTTCCCGAATCATACTAATCAAGAATAACGGAACATTCTCCCTAATTACTTTAGGGTGTTGAATCATATCTTGATCACATAACTACCTCCATATAGTTCATGCTATATCCAATAACTATCAATTAAACGACCCATGATTAAATAGATCATAAGTAGTATCAAAACATAGCAATTTTCCTACAAGATAACTTTGGTGACCTCAAGTCAAAGGATCACTTATACAATCATCATAATAAGAATTTTATAGACATACAAGTAATGTTCCAAATGGATTTCTCATACTAGGTCTGTTCAGTGAACTTGTTGTCTAACAAGCACCCATACATTTGTTTAAATATCTCCATACTTTAACTTATGAGATCGACTACTTCCTTCATAAAAAAAACAAAATATATGCTAGTCTTTTTGAGTTCTATTAATGTCCAGTGTTAATAAAACAATAACAGGACAATTTAGGGATAACTCTTAAATGCAATATAAATCTCATAATTATAAACTCATTATAATTTTATTTGCAATGTACAATTATCTCATGGACTTTATCATATACATCTCAACATGTATACAATAAAGAATGCCTTTAAATTATTTTGCCACTAAATTACAACAAAAGCGAATGACTGTAGGGTAAAAACCAACGATACATTGGCTACGTATCTTTCATCCTCTTTTGGTGGTATGGTCACTTACTTCTCTTTCCCGCTCCTAGAAAATATTAAACACAAAAAACTCAATTTTTTGATACGCACTATTGTTGGAGGACCTCCACAATGTCTAACTCAGTGGAAATCACGAGGTCCATACCCAAAACTCTTATCAACTGGTATATGGAAAACGAGGTAGGATCTCACCAGTTAGGTCCATATTATCTTTGGATGGTATTAGGCTGGCGAGAGTTGGCACGGTTAATTTGACACATATGGATAAGGTTTTAAAGGTGGATAAGGAGAAGAGATAAAGTTGGGATAAGGGTTCAACAATTGGTCGATAGGATTAAAGATTACGGGCTTACTTTGTATAATCTTGCTTTAATTAGAGGGTAGTAGATTGGTGGCATTATTCAAGTAACTTTTTGCATTTGTTACTTCTAGTAAATAAGTTAGCTTTTTTTACTGGATTGCCCTTAAAATGTTTTAGCTTATGTTTTTGGAACTTAGAGTTGTAAAAGTTTAGGAATTCATTGCTTGTTTATTAGTGAAAGTTTTATGCTTACAAAATGGAAATACAAATCTAGATCTTTATAAAGCAGTCAGTTTGGTTTATGTTTCTCTAGGTTATGGAACATGGTACTGATGCTAAGTGAAAAACTATTCATGTTCCATTTTGAGTTATGGATATGGTACTGATGCTAAGTGAAAAACTATTCATGTTCCGTTACGAGTTATGGATACTTAAACATAAACTTCAAATTCATGTACCTTTTACATTCTTTCTTAACATTTACATTATTAAAATATTGAAAAATTAAAAGATCTTTTGTAATTTATCACTGCAAATTTGGTAGACTTAGAGAAGATACTACAGGAATTTAAACACTAGTAGCTTTGGCTAATTGAGATTTTTGAAATACTTCCTAACTATTGATTGTTACTTACTCCATAGCTGCCTCTTTTTGATGATGTACCAAAAGCATTGAAGAAGTGGCATGCTTTGGATGTAAAGGTATCTTTTTTATTATTTTCCTCTTAAATTCACAATTTGTATAAGTAAAATAGCATATGATGTGTTTAATGTTATATGAGACTAATTATGTTTTACAATATAGGTACACATATATTCTAATCGCAGTAGGTTGGTATAAAGGCTATTATTTAGAAATATTATCAACTATGTAGATCTAAGAAAATATTTTTATGATTTTTTTTGATAGTGGGGTAAGCTCAAGTTATCTTACTGTAGATCTAAATCTAATTCCCCCACATTTTGCTTGTTTTTAATATTCAAATGTTGAGTCAATTGACCTAATGGTTATATTAAAACAAAATAAATTTAAAATCTAATTCCTTTGTAATGCCTTTATGTCTGGTTGCCTTAACTAGTAATTCTCATCTTCTATTTGTAGAAATAACAAAGAAAAAACAAAGTTATATTGAAAGCACCGAGTCAATTAGCGTTTATACAAATAATGTTCAAGAAGCAGTAGCTGCAAAAGGAGCAGTTAAGAAACCATCTTGTTAGTACTCATTTGAATTTTATTTATGAAATTTAATGACATGAAGAACAATAGGTCATAAAATGCCTACTGTACATCACCTTGTTGTCTTTTTCGTTAGGATAAATTTCAATATTTTTGCTTAATTTCTCATTTTCCAATACGAACTATATCATTGTGTTGTTAGTTTCGAACTACATTAATTTTCTTGATTAAATGAAATCATAATAAAGTAGTTCTTTAGATATATCAACATATTTATGAGTATAGTTGTTTTACATCAATTCTAATCTTCTTTCTTTTTTTTGTAGGAAGGTGATGATTAAGACTGGACAAAGAGGAACTTTGTGAAGGATTTTAGAGTGTCTAGATATATTGGTTTTGTTTTGTATTTTGATTGATGCATTATATTCTATATGGACTAGAGGAATATAGGTGCACATTTTAACTAATAATTTTTGGTTATTATATTTTGGATATGCTAAAGGTTGGATATGCTAAAGGTTGAATTCCACATATCCATATAAACTATATGATAAAATATATAAATGCAATTTTTTGTACATTGACATTTAACAATATATATTTTGGGGCTTATATAATTAGAGTATATATCGCTACTTTTAATTTGTCTTAATAAACATTAATGTATATGTGGTTGTTGCCGACTTAATGATAATAGTTTATTTTTACGTTAACATATTGTTAGTAATGAAAGAATAAATTGTTACCTTTATTATTAGATATTGTTGCCTAAAAATCAATTTATTATCTTATAAAGACTCAAATTGTTGTTATATCCATTCAATATTATTGCTATAGTTTAAAAATATTTTGTTGCCTTAGCTAAAACTTGAGACAACATTTTAGATTTTTTTTGCCTAATCAAGATATTTTGTTAACTTACATATATAATTTATTTAACAACATGAATTTTGTTGCCTTAATGAAAAGACAATAGTAATTGTACTTTTAGCTATGTTTTTGTTTTTACCTAATGTATTTTTTGTAGAGACACACGAATTTCGTATCATACCGGCTGGTATTGACTAGAACGTACCGTACCGGCTAGTACCAAATTAGTCGTCTGGTATCGGCCAATATTTGAAATACCCATCAAATATTGGCCGGTATCGCAAACTTCTAAATTCTTAAGGACTAAATTGCAAAAAACAGACCCCACCGCAAACTCTATGCCAAAGAACCCACCGCAAACTCCACATCATTTTCACCTTTCTCCTCTCCACCCATTTTCAGCGTTCTCCCTCCCTCCAACGTTTACTGTCGTTCAGTGCCGACCCTGGGCAGGGGCCAACAGGGCACCCGCTCAGGGCCCACTGTGAGAGGGGGCCCCATTTCAACAGCCCCCTCTCCTTAACTCTGCGTGTTTTTTGGGTTACAAAATATTACTATGCCTTAAAACACTCTCTGCTTGTAAGTTGTAACGTTAAACGTTAAAGTCATTATAACGTTAATGACTTTTACGTTGACTTTTACGTTGACTTTAACGTTACAATATTTTTTTTTGGAAGTAAAGGTAATTTTGTGGCTTATAAATAGTCTTGAAATATTTAAGTATACTTTTACCTTCTAATTTTTTATTTTCATCAATATATGTATTTAAAGTACTCCAACTCAAAAATTAGCAGCAAAAAAATTTACGATTCTGTCTTCTGAATTCTGAGTATAATTTAAAGGTAAAATTTTTAATTTTTTAAATATATTTTTACTCTTTGTTTTTTATTTTTAATATTAGATATTAAATTTTGCTATTTATTTTTCTGTATCACAGATATAATACCATTTATATATATTTGTGATATATTGTGAAGCTGTTGAAGTTTGGTTATGGCTGCATACTTTTTCCAGTTTCATATAGGTTCTTTTGTTCTTTTTCTAATCCAACTGTGTTATAATTAGTTGCATCTAGAAATGCACGAAGAAATTGTTTTTCATAAATCATAATCCTCTGTGTATTTATTAGTGTTATGATTATTTAATATTTAGTTGATTATGTAAACTTATAAATTGAGTCATTTATGTTTCATACAAATATATAAACTTAAATATATTGCCGATTTATTGGGACCTTTTTTTTCAATTTCGCCCAGGGCCTATAAAACTATAGGAACGGCCCTGCTGTCGTTGGACACCTACTGTTACCTTACCGCCTATAACCATTACCATCGCACCATGCCATCGCACTACCATCAGACCTGCCATCGCACCATGCCATCGCACTACCATCAGACCTGCCATCGCACCATGCCATCGCACTACCATCAGACCTGCCAGAGATGAAGGTCGTGCTCCATAAGAGATGAAAGAAGGAAGAGTTGAATGAGAGATGAAAGAAAAAGATGATAGTTTTAAACTATCAAAAGTGTACGTGGCTTCCTCTCAAAAGTTTAGGGTTTCCACTTTTCTTTTAAGCTAAAAGACAAAATAACCCTCTCTTCCTCACATATAATACACTTATTATTATTTTGAAAATGTAAAGAGGTCCAACATTAGATAATGATGGATTTTACGAATATCCAGTCACATATATATTAACACTTGGTTTCGGTTATACTAATCAAAATTAAAGCACATCTATATTACACTTGATTTTTTTTGTTATATTTATCAAAAATTAAAGTGAACATAAGAATATATTTTCTTTTATTATATTTAAAATTATTTAATAATTTATTTATAAATGTAATTTATGACTAATTAATTTTTTGTCTAAGGAATGAGAGTGCATCTCAATTATTTTAAGAACATTTAACAATGGGATTCTATTACTAACCTTTAATAAGGTCTTTTGGTTTCAATTATAGATAAATTATCATCTTTAATTCAAAATTGATTTAATATAAATAAATAAAATTTTGTTATTTTAAATTTTATTATCATGATTTTTGGAAATAGGGTTGATATAAAATTATAAATTATACAATATAGTATGTTGAAGGACTATTTTGTAATTTTTAAAAAAATTCAGGGACTATTATAAATTTAAAAATTACTTTAAACGGTACCCGGTATTGACTAGTACCGGTACAGTACTGTACCAGAACCAAATCTGGTACTAATATCAATGCGGTATTCATAACATTGATTTTTTGTATGCATCTTATGATGAAGAATAACCATAAGATCATCCATTAAATTTTGTTGTCAACATTTTATTTCTTTTAAATAAAATTTTATGTCTTAATGCAATAGAAAGTAAGTTTTCAAATAGATTAGTTGTGATTATATATAATTTATACAAATTTTATTTTTCTGGTAAATTTACTAAGGAATAAAATATTTTAGTGTTCTACAAATAGTCATACTAAAAAATTAAGTGAATTCATTGATTAATTTTCATTGCCCTTTATGGTTATAATGCATTTACTAATTACTCCACATTACTAAATGAAAAAGATTAATCAACAGAAGATGTGACATATCTGAAAATTATTCTTTAAATAACATGAATAACAATAATAACTTCTTAATAGAAATCTCAATGAAATATGAGATCTGAGGAGGTCTAGAAGTATGCAGTCTTACCTTTAACTAGTATAGAGGTTATAGACTTATTTGGAAAAAAAAAGGTTTTTAAAAACATTTTTCAAAAAACAATAGTCAAATACATAAACAAATAATTGTATAAATGAAAAATAAAAAATAAAATGAAAAGTAAGTAAATAAATAATAAACAAGAAAGAAAATAAATAATTAAATAAAACAAACAAGAAATAGAAACCAAAACTATAAAAAATAAATAAATTAACTAAAAGAGTAAGTGTTATAAACAAAAGAATTTAGGCTAATTAAAAAATAAAAAATTGAAAGAAAAGGTTCAAAAGGCCTAGAGAAGGACCACTCTAGGGTCCTCTACCCATATCCTAGTTCATTAAAGCTTTCTATTAAGGCCTAAGTCCTCGATAAGCTATAGTAGGGTCATATAATTCATGATCACTTCCCTCTAATTTTTTTTGGTCTTCCTCTTCTTATATTATAATTCTTAAGTACAATCTTTTCGTATCTTCTTGTCCGAGCATTAGGATGTCTCGGCTTAACATGTCTGAATTACTTAAGCCTTGTCTCCCTAAATTTATTATCAACGTTAGTCATCACTAACTTGTCTTTTACTACTACATTTTTTACCTTATCTCTTCTTGTAATGTTGCATATTTAACGAAGCATCCTCAATTCTATCATTATTAACTTATGACTATGCACTTATTTGATAGGTTAGCACTCTGCTCTATAGAGTATGACTAACCTAGTTGCTATACGATAAAATTTACCTTTAGCTTGAGTGATATCTTCTTGTCACTTAAACTCCTAAAGTACCCCTCCATTTATCTTAATTTGATACGGTGAACTATATCGTCATCTATCTTACCATTTCTTTGAATGATGGAATCACAATATTTATAACAATATTTATATTGTATAACTTCTATACTAATCTTGATCTCTACATTGGATGCAACTTGCGACTCAAAAAGTTACACTTTAAGTACTTGGTATTAATCCTTCTCAATTTAAAACCCTTTGACTCTTGCGTATCCCTTCAAAGTTTTAGTTTGATATTAACACCCTCTTTTATTTCATTCATTAAAATAATGTCATTAACAAATAGCATATATTAAGGCACATCCTATTGGATATTCTTAATAAGCTCATTCATAACTATTACAAACAATAAGGGGCTCAACATGGATCCTTGGTGTAGCTTGATATCAATAAAAGAATACTTTGTATCTCTTTCTATTATCCTTACTCTATTCTTAACAACTTTATATATATCTTTAATAACTTGTATATAGGCAATAAGAACTCTCTTAGCTTCTATACATCTCCCTATAACTTACCTAGGTGTCCTGTCATAAACTTTCTCTAAATCAATAAAAACTATATGTCGGTCCCTTTTTCTATCCTTATAATATTTCATTAATCCTTTAAGGAGATGTATGACTTCTATCGTAGACCTCCTTAGTATGAAACCAATTTGGTTTTCCAAGATAGGTACACCCTTTCTCACTCTCTCTCATAACTTTATGAAGTAACTGAGTAGTACAAATTTAGATATCCCTTTTGTTCTTGTACAGAGGGATAGTGTGCTTAGTCTCCACTCATCTAGTATTTTAGGAAACTTAAAAATCACATTAAAAAACTTAGTTAACTAAGTAAGATCCTCGTCTCTTATGCTCTTCCATACCTATATATGTAACTCATCATGTCCTATTGCCCTTTCACTATTTATCTTCTTCAAAGCTCCTCTAATATCTTCTTATGTGATATGTTGATAATAAATGAAGCTACGGTATTGCTTAGATGTGCTAAGATAACTATAAAAATGTTATTATCTCTAACTTTGGAAAAAAAAATCTATTGAAGTAGCTCTGTAATCTTCTGTTGATGTCATTTTCATCCACGAGCACCCATCTTCATCTTTTATATAACAAACTTGATCCAAGTCTCTCACTTTCTATCCCTAGCTCTCGCTAAGTTAAAAATATCCTTTTTTCATCCTTAATTTCTAATCATTGATGTAAGTTCTCATAGGTTTTACTTTTGGCTTATGAGATTGTCTTCTTTGAATCTTTCCTTGCTAACTTGTAACTCTCTTTATTGGATACTCTTTCTTTATTTGTGTTGCTATCCAATAGAGCTTTATAGGTAGCCTTCTTGATCTTTGTCTTGTTTTGGAAGTGTTAATTCTACCACCAAGACTCCTTCTTGCCTTGTTTTGGAAGTCTTAATTCTACCACCAAGACTCCTTCTTACTACACCTAAGCCCTTTAAAAACTCTCAAGACCTCCTTAGTTTCATTCCTTAAAAGAGTTGCTACTCCCTCCCATATTTGGTTATTATGTCCTTCTAGTTTCCATACTTCTCGATACACTACTTCATCCCTAAGTTGTTCCATAGTGTCTTCTCTTAGATTTTACCATTTAACTCTAGAGCACTACCGAGAACTTCTCTTCTTTCTCTATTCCTTAATTATAAGATCTATGATTAGCAATCTATGTTAATTTGACAAACATATGTTAGATATTACCTTACAATCCTTACAACTAGGTCAATCACCTCACCTTACAAAGAAGTAGTCAATCTGATTCTTTGCGGTCTTCTACTAAAAGTTACTATATGCTCCTCTTTTTTTATTGAAGAATAAGTTAGCTATCACTAAATCAAATGCCACTGAAAAGTCTAATAAAGCAGTCCCACTATTATTATTATCCCTATACCCAAAACTCCTATGGGCAAAAGAATACTAGTCTGAGATTGTCTCTATATAGTCATTAAAATCTCCTCCTAGAATAAGTTTTTCAATAGGGGGAATCTACTGAATCATCTCATCTAACTCTTCCCAGAATTGACACTTAAGTTGTTCTTCCAACCCTACATAGGGTGCATAAGCATACGCCACATTAAAAATAACATCTTTTATCATAATGTTCAAAAGAAAAATCATATCATTGATCCTCTTTACCCCCACAATACGATGTATAAGTTCCTTGATAACCAAGATACCTACATCATTATGTTGCCTCAAACATCATGAGTACTAAAGTTTGAACTCATTGATCTCTTTCGTTTTAGCCCCATCTACTTTGTCTCCAGAATACACGCTATATGGATCTTATATTTTTCCAAAATCTTCACTAATTCTAATGAATTCCCTCTAAGAGACTTGATATTCTAAGAAACTTTCCACAGTATATCAACATCTTCTCTCCTCCTAACCCCAAAACTCAATGAAGGTCCCAACACTACCATAAGAAGTCCTAATCCTAACACCCAATACAAGGTATACAAAACACACATAACAAGTCCCTAAACGATAATAAGACTACTCAAGAAAAGTAGCAAGGACTTGAACTTAAAAATAAAGCTAGATAAAAGGGGTCAAAGAGCAGTAAGCCACAAAACATAGAACTACCAGAATAATTAAAAAGTAGAAATCAAATAATCTATACTAATAAGAGTACTAGGAAATAAATAGAAATAATAAAAAGGAAGAAAGAAAATAATCAAGAAAAAAAATATAGATAGAGAGGAAATTCAAGCTCATAATAGGTAGTTGGTTAGAAATTTCCAAAACTACCAAATTTAGAAAAAGATTTTCAAAATTCGTATAAAAAGCAGTGCCAAGAAGGATTTACAAGAAACGTAAAGCTTTGGAATTGGAAAAACGAACTAAATGCCCACCTTATGTGATAAGAAAAATGCACTCCTTTTTTAAAGAAATTAAAGTGAAATAGCATGGAATTTCAAGCAAGAAAAACAACAAAAACCTTGTTGTTTTGTGTCCAAGAAAATGTAAAATAACTTATAAAGAAAAGTAGAAGAAGAGTCCAACTACTCCATACACTACAACAAAAATATATAATTCGCGTGCGAATTGTTGAGGCTTTTTGTGACGTTTTTTCAAACGTCACGAAAAGAGCCAATATTCTGTGACGTTTTATGAAAATGTAGCGAATTTCTCAAGCATTTCGTGATGTTTTTTTCAATGAAACGTCACAAAATAGTGAGCATGACGTTTTGTTGAAGAAAACGTCACGGAAGGCTTGGTTTTTAAAACTTCCCCAAGTCCCCTCCGCCCCCACCAGAACGACGTCATGTTCTCGCCCCCCAAAATGACGTCGTTTTGATAACTTACCCTAGTCCCCTCTACCCCACCAGAACGACGTCTTGTCCCCCTGCCCAAAATGACGTCGTTTTGGTTTTCTTAAAACTTACCCCATTACCCTCTACACCATCAGAATGACGTCGTGTCCTCGCCCCCCAAAACGACGTCGTTTTGGTTTTCTTAAAACTTACCCCCTTCTGCCCCTACTAGAATGATGTCGTGTCCCTGCCCCCTAAAGGACATCATCTCATCTTCTGTGTAAATGAAAAACATCAATTTTTCCTCAGTCCCGCATACGTGTGCCTGCTGTTCTTTCACCTTCCCTCTCTCTCGAGTCACTTTCTGCCGGAGTGCTTCTGTCAAGCCACTTTCTCCTTGCTGAGGTTTACATCCCCCTGTCTTCTACAGTTGGAGTGCTTCTGTCTTTTGGTGGAGGTAAGTCATTCAACATTTGTGCTCTGTGATGAATGTCATGTTAACTGTGTTGGTTTTTTACTCGGTTCTACTCGACGATTTAATCTGGCTTTTAGAGTGTTTTTTCATTTGTTTTGATTATCTGTAACACAATGCATTTGGCTTTTCATTGTGTGACAGTATGTTAAGGAAGAAGACATTAATTGTTTAGGTAATTTGGGATAACTCTGTCCCGGCTTTGAAGTGTTCGACGACAGTTTAGAGTGGTTTATGGATAGTTTTCGTAATTTTTAGTATTATATGCTTGAGTGAGAAATAACGATGAGTAGAAGTTAAGGAAGAAATATTGAAGGCATGAACAAGTTGAATGGAAGAATTGTGATTGATAAGTTTACCTTGTTTATTTGCCAGATGGACTTTTAAAACTTGTTCATCGCATCGGTGATGTACATTAAACAAAAACATTGTGTTAATTGAAGCCTTACATGTTCCCATCTTTAAATACAATTTTTTATTTGTAATCAAACTTTCTAACATAACCTCAATAACCTTTGGATTTTGTACTTCATATTGCATTTTATAGGACCTGAAGATTAGGAAAATACAAGCAGTTGGTAAGGTGATAGGAAGATTATACATTTTAGATAAGTGTTGATTTTATAAGGAAACTATCAAGCAATAGGCCTTACATAATCTTGAGAATGATTATGATTTTGTTAATTCAATGTCTATATATACTTGATCTAGCATCGAAGATTAGGACATCCTTTTGCTATTGTACTTTAACATATTGGTTGTATTTATAATAAATCAGATGGTTTAGAAAATTTTTATAGTATATATCATCTTATTAAGCAATATTGATTACCTTTTCCTTTTAGTTAAATACAGAAGATATATATTTTTCAATAGGTGCATATAGATATATAGAGACCATATAGCAAAGATCTTTATGTAGTGGGTGTGATTTCATGACTTCAGTGGATGATTTTAGCAGAACAATATGAATTTGATGCATCATAAAAGTCAAGTAGTTCATGCATTGTAGTTTTGAAAGAATGATATTAAACCATTTTGAGAAGTTTGCTAAGACTATAAGGTCAGATTATAGAGCTGAATTTTTAAGCAATGA
>JAOSBL010000008.1:11606659-11625654 GCA_027568915.1 Erythroxylum roraimae
TTTTACTTTGATTGACATTTCAAAATTTATAATAAATATTACTAGTAATATATTTCTATACAACAGAGTGACAGAGATGGAGAAGAGTATGACTGGATGAAGTTATGGTATCATACTCATTATGATGAAAGTAAAGGTCAATGGACAACTGCCGAATGCAAAGAAAAATAGGTAAGTACATAGTTCATTTACAAATATTTCTTAAATGAGACTGTGTATGTAATTAATTCTTACTTTTTCAGAAATTAATATGTCATGAATTGATACATTCAATAGAACAAGGTCATCCGATGACAGTGGATGAAGTATGCGACAAAGTCTTGGGCACTAGATCATATTACATTGTTGGCATGGGAATTGGGCCTCGACGACAAGGGAAGACTTCGGTCAGAAAAAGACTTCGAGACGAATTAGAGGAGTCAAAGAAGTTTAATCAAGGGTTACAGTCTCAAGTCGATGAATTGACTAAAAACGTTGAAAAAATGCAGGATTGATTAACTACTGAAGTCGAACAACAAAAACAGTTCTTGGATCTTTTATGTGTTACACATAATATTCGTTTAGATTAGATATATACTCATATTGATATATTAAATACTTGTGACGTATTGTTTATATTAATTACTGTATTATGACATGTTTGGGAACTGCAATTAAATAATAAATTGTCTGCACGTATTAAATTTTTGTTATACATGAATTATTAAATAGTTATTAAATAAATAAAATTCATAAATAATATTGAATAGTTATTTAATTAAAAAAGATTTTTAAAATTTTGTTATTTAAAAAATAACTATTAAATTAGAAAATAATTAAATTACAATTATTTTTGGAAAATTGAAACAAAATAAAAGAAAAAATTATTAAATTTGAAAATTAAAATTAAAATTAGTTTAGGAATAATGAAAAAAGATAAAATAATAATTAAAATTGAATAATTATTAAATTAAAATTATTTTCAGATAAATGGAAAACGAAAAATAAAAATTGAATAATTATAAAATTAAATTCATTTTCTGGAAAAATAAAAAAGTAATTATTAAAATTGAAAAATTATTAAATTAAATTTATTTTCTGAAAATTGAAAAATTAATTATTAAAATTGAATTTTTATTAAATTAAATTTATTGTCTGAAAATAAAAAATATAAATTACTTACAATCCGCGACGTTTAAGAAACAAACGTCGCGGATTTTTACCAATTAAAACGTCGCGGATTTCCGAGTTTCCGCGGCGTTGTTTACAAATGTCGCGCAAACTCTAACCATCCGCGACGTTTTTAAAAAACATCGCGGATTATCTAACCTTTTAGTGACGTTTTTCAAAACGTCGCGTAATGTCAATGTTTTCTGCAACGTTTTTCATAAAACGTCGCGGGTACCTTTTGTTAACACCACATTTCGCGACGTTTTTTGTATCGTTTTTTAAAACGTTGTAAATACTTTTCTGCGACGTTTTAGGACCTTTTGCGATGCAAAAGGGCATCTTTTCTTGTAAGAAAACTTTAGAAAAATAGAGAAAAACGTCAAAATAGAAACGCATAGAACAGAGAATGCAGCCCAGTGAGCTGCAAAAGCCAACTGTTTAAGCAAAAAACCTATACACTTCGATCGTGGACCTAAAAACACAAATCAAAATAACAGGGACAGCTACAAGAGTTTCTCAACAAACAGATGGCAAAAACTCTGTACGTGGACCTGCTGCTGTTTTCAGATCCAATGGCAAGAGGTTCCTGAAGAAATGGATCGAAAAAGTCAAAAATGGGAATTATATCTCCAGTATCATTAGACCAACTTGAGCACACTCCGCCGTTCTTCTAATAGTATGACTTAAAAAGAAACTCGTCTAGGCCTCACCAATCACCATACATTTCCGATATTTACAAGAATAAAAAGAAAAAAGAACTTTATAAACAACGGACCATATGATAAGAGAAAAAAAGAAGTTTATCAAATTAATAGTATCAGTAGTCCATTCACAAATTAAGATTGCATTTGTTCTTCTGGCCTTACACCCAAGTGCATAAAAATAAAATATCACTGACAACGTAAGATGACCTTAATATGTCTTTAACCATCAACTTCAGCCTCTGTTGCGCTACGTAGTCATAAGGTAGTGATATCTTATTGATACTCCCTCCTAGTAGTGCCGCCAATGTCTTCCCAGCACTAATGTCGGGTTATTTTCAAGACACAAAATTTGGCATTGCAAAGGTCAACCGTCGGATGCTAGTTGCTGACATCTTTTTCGCAGGATAACTATCTGACTATTATTGAACAATTTTGACCATTCTCGCAAAGTTGAACAACGATTAATTGTATTTTTTGATTTTTTTTAATAATTTATTAGTTAAGTTACATAATTTGATTCAGATAAAGATAATAAAATAGTTCAATAAATGATATAAATTAACGGATCGAAGTTCGGATGGAAAATAAATCTCAATCAATATAGACCGGACTTATATCAGTTTTGTGATAGAAAAGTCCGATATAGATGTTATATATAAATATTAAGGTCCCTTGCAGTTGCTCATATATTAAATGTAGGCATACTGACCTATTAAGAGAGTTTATGCTTTGAGAAAACTGTAAAAAGACCTTACCCGCATTCAGAAGAATAGTTTCCGTGAAGGCGGCAGTAGATTCACGCTCATTTTAACTTCAAAAAACTCGTTTAAAGTTACGAAAACTGAAATCAGGTATTTCCACATTTCTTCATTTCTTATCTTTTCATGTTCGATCCAAAATACGCAACTAAAGTATAGTTACGTATTACAACTATTCGTGCTGACCTTGATGAATTAGGTGGATCAATTAATGAGCAATTAATTTCTGATTTAGTCTGCTTGACTCGGAGAACCATAAAATTCAAACTTGTTCATATATAAATATGAACGTTCAACGCAGGTATTTGTCTATGGCTAGCTTCGAATTGAATCGTACCCGAAAGCTGAAAATTTAATGACTTGACTTCATTTTTCCCATGCATTGTTTTCCTACAACTAGACCACTTTATTTTCCTAGATACTCCTATATCTTGAGTATGCTATACAGTGATGAATTATGCCATTGATTGCTCAACGAAGTCAACGCACATATAATAATAGTGAAGTCAAAGCCAAAGCAAATATGTATATATTTTTTACCTTTTCAATTCAAGCTCAGTCTTATCAGAAATGTCTTGGGTCACAGACTCACCAAGTAGAAATGTCTTCGGTAACTCATGGGATATGGGGTTTAGCAAGATAACAGCGTATTATACGTACATGGGGTGTTGTGTTTTCTGTTCATTTTTGGTTTCATTTCCGGTGCAAAGTGCAAACCCACATTGAATGCCACGCGGTCTTGTGAGGCGCAGAAGGATCATTGGCACAGCTGACTTTGGCTTGTCGATTGAGTAAATGCATTTGCTGTCATCTTTTGACTCTTTCTTTTTTGTGGTACCCTTTTGGCTTCTCTTATTTGATCTTTTGACTCTTTCTTTTTTGTGGTGCCCTTTTGGCTTCTCTTATTTCATCTCATTCCCTCCCCCTCTCTTTGGAGTCATTTTTCTATAAATTTGCTTCAAGCTAAGAAACTGATCCTTAGATGCTTGTGTTCCAACTTTGGAAAAGAAATAATACGAAGATTGTGCGACGGTAGAAGAAAAACTCGATCTTTTTGCTGGGGTTCGAATGAAGCTTGGCGGACTTTAAAGAGAGAAAGAAAGAGAATAACTAGGCGTGATTATGGGCAGGCCACCTTGCTGTGACAAGATAGGTGTGAAGAAAGGACCGTGGACTCCAGAAGAAGATATCATTTTGGTAACATATATTCAAGAACATGGTCCTGGGAATTGGAGAGCTGTGCCTACAAAAACAGGTAGTTGATCAAATATCATCACTTCGATTAAGCACCTGTCTTTTTTTTTTAAAAATATATTCTGTTATGGGTTCCAGTGAGTTTATTCATTTCCATGGCTTTTCAGGTTTGCTCAGGTGCAGTAAGAGTTGCAGGCTTCGATGGACAAACTACCTGAAACCTGGGATCAAACGTGGTAATTTCACAGAACAAGAGGAGAAGATGATAGTCCACCTCCAAGCTCTTTTGGGCAACAGGTAAAATCTTATAATTAATCATTATTTCCTTTTTTAGGTTCTCTCTTTTCTCTTTCTCACATTTGACAATGACTATGTGACTGTTTATCTCTGGCGTGAACTTGATGTGATTTGAAATGGTGCCATTTATATTTTTGGGTGACTTGGATGGCTTAATTTCTGAACGTAAAAGTAATGTTATTCATCGATTGTAATGCAGATGGGCTGCCATAGCTTCATATCTTCCTCAGAGAACAGATAATGACATAAAAAACTACTGGAACACCCATCTGAAGAAGAAGCTTAAAAAGCTTCAAACAGGGTTTGAAGATCATGCAAGGGAAGGATTATCATTAACTACTACTCAACAATCCATCTCAAGAGGACAGTGGGAGAGAACGCTACAAACTGATATTCACATGGCTAGACAAGCTCTATGTGAGGCCTTGTCCCCAGAAAAACCAAACTGGTTAACCGAGTTGAAACCTTCAGTTGGAAATAATTCAAAGCAGACTCCAACATCAACCTATGCATCAAGCACTGAAAACATTGCTAAATTGCTTAAAGGATGGATGAGAAACGGGTCGAAAAAGTCCCAAACAAGCTCAACGACTACTCAGAATTCGTTAGCTAACATGCAAGGGGCTGATTCTACGTCTAGTGAAGGTACTCCAATCAAAGCTGACAACAGTAGCATCAATGTATCAGATACATTCAACTCACTTTTCGGTTTCGAGTCTTTTGCTTCTTCGAATTCAGACTTGTCTCAGTCTATGTCGCCTGATGGTAGCCTTTTCCAAGATGAAAGCAAGCCTGATTCCAGTGCTCAACTGCCGCTTTCATTGCTTGAGAAGTGGCTGCTTGATGATGGAATTACTCAAGAAGGACCATTCTAAAGATGTTGCGATAGATGAAAATAATCTTTTCTAGGTGGGAACCTTATTTCTTGTGGGGGGTTATATGCTACTTGTTCCCTTTTCTAAAGGGGTCCCCATTTTAGGGTAATTTAAACAATCTTCTAATTGTGGTATGTATTTTTCTTCCTAGCTAGGCCTTCGAATTTATTCATTTCAGGTTGGCCTTACCAGTCAGAGATTCTTACTCCATTAGTGCTAGTGCACAAGAAGTGTAAATTTCATATTGATCCTCTCTGGTGTAGAGAGTAAAGAGGAATCTTGATTATTACAGGGTTAAAAACCACAATTTGAGTTGCTTTATTTTTACTTTGAAACATTGAAACAAGAGATCCATCCTTCAGAACTTACGAGTTTAATTTAATAACAAAATCAAGTATATGATCATCATCTTTGTGTTACGCAGTAATAATTTAAGAGATATTGACTATAATGACTATGAGAATCACCACTACCTAACTTTATCTTTAACCCTACTTGGATCAATGGTAACTTGCCTTTTTGCATCAATCGGTTTTTTGATTTAGAAGATCTTGAATTGGCAAACCTGAACCAGCACTTGTGTTGAGCTTTTATGTCCATAAGAATTTTGCTTCCCATTTGCTGTTGCAATTAAGAAGGGAAAGGTTAAAGGAAGGACGAAGCAGCTAAGTAAATAAAAGGCATACATTAGCATTTATTGCTTGGGCTGTGATTTAAACTTTTAGCTTTCTTGTGAATTTTGTGCATGCTAGGTTGGCAGCAACAAGAAACAAAGTCAACAACCCGTGCAGCTTTGCGTATTGCAATTGCTCGGGCAGGCTATCTCTTTGATTTGAACTAAATAACAATCAATTATATTAATGCTCAACTAAATCAGGAAGCTTGGCATTGCTTTCTAAACGCCTCATCACGACTTAAGGGGTATACCAAATAATTTAAAATTCCTAAGTTATTAGTCTAAAGCTAATCCCTACTTATAGAATCTTGAAGTTATTTAGGACTGACATGAAGAAAGATGGCTCTAACTCACCTTAAGCTTTTTAAGTGTTCAATTAAGAATTTCTAACTTAGCATTGCAACGTCCCAATCTTGAAAATGCTTCATGAGTTTACACTTCATACGAGAATAGGTCAAGTAGTTTTCTTGAATCGTTCATTTTTTTTTTCTCAAGTAAGAGGTCATGTATGGGATGAAGGCATGAAGTCCATGAGTAATTAGTCCCTTCTCTTTCTCAAATAAATGTTCTTTCCACTCAGTTTAAAGAGAAATTTAAGGGTAGGGATACACTTGCCTTGAAGATCTGCAGAATGGCATTTAATGCACATGTGAACAGTGAAGAGCAGCTTCTACTTTACTTGACTTTGGTGTTTTCTTTTCATGTTTTTATAGATACCATAAATAACAGGACACTTAAAGGACTAGTAGGAATTTGATGCTGGACATGCAAGTAATCCATCTAATTCATTACTTCCATACTGTAAAGGCGTGGGAAGAGGCATAAGTCCCTCATGAATTCCATTATCAATGGAACAACAAGAAAAGTTTTTTTTTTTTAAAAAGTGTCCCTCTCTACATACCCTATAAATAAACAAAACCATATGATAATAATGGCTTCAAATGTTGGATCTGCGTAGAACTCCGTTCATCTTTCAGAGGACAGAGTCAAGATCTCATCTTTGCAAGAAAACACTACGGCACAGGACATCAGATTCTCTGTCCAGTTTTATTCTGTCTCATAGAATCTCAGCTATTTATTTTGCGGGACTCACGCGGGTTCCATGCGAATTCCACATAAATAAATGGCTAAGATTTATTGGACACAATAAGACACTATAATATTGGACAGAAGATCTGAACTCACGGCACAGACATCATTAAGTACAAATACGTGTGGTGAAGTGACTCGTATATTGGGCTCAAGCCGGCTAACTGATTAGTGCAAATCCCAACGGGCATGCATGACTTTTCCTTTCTAATTTTGTTCAGTGGCTAACTTGTTAATTTCTAATGTTCGTCGGACTGAAATTATAAAAGATTATAAAAGATATAGCCTTATAATTAACGGTAAAAGAATATGACTCAGAACTCTTCGACCGTAAATCAAGTTCAACAGAACCCATGAAAAACTCAATTTCTGGTTAGTATATGCTTCCCCAGATAATGCAAAATGCTTCTGACACGCCACTGTTACTGAGCATGGACCCAGTACAGAAAGAAAAACAGAGCAGCAAGCATTTAATCAGTCTCTTATTGCGTATGCCCAAGTAATTTTAACAGTAAAATAGATTCCATTGCCAGGTGGTACCAATGACTCTTATCCTTCAATAATTAAGCCTACGCGAGTGTTGATTTGTGTTGAATAGAATAATGAGCTGTTGATCACAATGAAAGCAATAATTCCATAGCATAAGTTGGACTGTCTTTATTGGTCTAGTAAGATACTGTTCTGAAGACAAGATCATGTGCTTCTCATGCCTTCTACCTCAAGAGCCCAATAGCCCACTCACCATCATGTTTGCATTTAATTTAACATGTGGATCGCTTTCAAGTTATGTGTACTTTGTAGGTTCGTAAGCGTACAACAATTTCCTAAGTAAATTCAATGACATACAAAAACACAATTGACCTAGTACGAAGACCTATTTATTTATATACTAAACCAGTATGAGTCGAGTTAGTACCAAGAAGGCCTTTTTAATTGCAACTAACGCCCTCGTCTATCTATGTGACAAAGGCATGCGAGTGCTTAGTCAGTGTGGATCGCTATGGAGGCATATCACATGCCAAAAACCCTCATCAAGTAACCAATAAGAAGAGCATTCTTGACTTGCATGCCCCTTTTGTCCAAGGATAAGTATAGGCCAAGTTAGTCTTGGAAGATATTACGTTTTGTCAACAGGCAACGCAAAGAAAGCTACCCATCTCTATCTTTGCGGAGTAGTTATAACTCATACATCGATTGCTTTTTGATGTGAGTGATGATCTTCATCATCAGCTTTGGTGTTGAAAGCTGCTACTCACTGCAATTTGTTTGCTTCCGAGAGCCCGTCTCCAAATTCTAGTCAACTTGTAATCATACTTTTCTCATTGTGCATAATGATAGATAATTACCAAAATGTGTTCCCTACAAAACAGTACTTACGGGAAAACTATCCATGATAATGGCCAGAAAATCAATAACGTATTTTGACAAATTGGGTTAACCATATATAATTTCTAAAATGGTTAGACTTGGTTTAACTCATAACAACTTTATATGTTTAATTTGTAAGATAATGATAATAACAACAATCTTTACTATCTTATTGTTGGTTTATATCCTACATTCAATCTATTGGGTCTAATTTAGTGAAAATTATTTATAAACATTGTTTATATTATATATATTTAGATGTGTATGATAAATTCCAAGAGATAAATGTACATTATAAATGAAATTATGATAAGATTATAATTATAAAATTCATGTTGCATTTATGTATCGTCCCTAAATCATTCATAATCATTATTTTATTAACACATGATATTAATATAGGATGTCAAAAGACTAGCACATATTATATTTTTTTCTTATAAAAAAAATAGTTGATCTCATAAAGTATGGAGATATTTAAACAAATGCGTAGGTACTTGTTAGAGAATAAGTTTATTGAACTTATCCCATTTGGAGTATTACTCGTATGTTTATGAAAATTCTCATTATAATGATTGTATAAGTGATCCTTTGACGTAGGATCTCCAAACTATTTTGTATAGAAAATTGTTATATATAGATACTATTTATGACTTATTCTAGTCAATAATAGCTCAATCTGTAGGTATAGAATATAGCATAAACTATACAAAGATAGTTGAGTGATTAATATAGGATTTATCATCCTAAAGTAATTAGAGAGAATATTTTCTTTTTTATTATTATTGATTTGTGAAATCCTTGACAAAGGTAAAAAGCTAATTTAAAAATAGTTTTCATATGTCATTAATTGAATTAATTACTAATAGTATAGAACTAATATGATTGGACTCAAATAGATTAGATATTAATTACATACTTTCTATCTAATTATAACATTATATAATGAAATGATTGAATTACACAGAAAAATCATGCATATAAAGATTAGTCAAAACTACTTTGACATTCTGAAATATTTGGGTGGTTATGATGCGTTGCTAGACGTTAATCGTGATTTATGGATATAAATTATTTAATTTAAAAACTAAAGATAAGTTAAAGAACTTTAGTTTTTCTAATCCTAAATATAATTCAGGGTTATAATTTATATGCATTGTTAATATATTTAAGAATCTAATGGGTGTCATACAAAAAACAAGTTGAAAAGAAAAAAAGTATTTAATCACGTTGGACTTGATTGTAAACTTAGAAACTTTAAATATAAGTTATTTAATAAATAAAAATCAATATGAGATATATTAAGATGGCAATGGACTAACGACCAATGGCGTGGCCCCTAGCCTGACTAGAATCTGATCCTCCTTCATTTCTTTATAGTTTCTTTCATATTGATTATATACGAATCGAATCTCTTTAGAAAGAAGATCTTCTGTCAATTCGGTCGTTGTGGTCGGATTTTATTATAGATTTCTGACCACATTCTCCATGGGGCCCTCTTATGTCTTCCTTCTCCGAGCTCAACCACTGGCAGGCCAACTCGACCTTGCCTGATTTATTATTTTTAAAAATTCAAAAACGGCGTAGTTTTGTAGCTCTAGGTCGGGCCTTGGGTCAGGCAAGACCTAGACAGCCCTAGTCGAGCCACGAAATCTTGGTTGTGGCTCGGCTTGTGGTCCGTTGACTTAAGGCCAGGTAATTGCCATCCCTAGAGATATAAGATCTTATTTAGAAATAATTGGTGATTAATTAAAATTTTTGTAATTTTATTTAAAATTTAATTAAAGTTAGAATTTAATTTCAATTAAATTACTAAAATATTTTAAACCTATTATAAATAGGCTTACGCTTCAAGAGAGCTAGTACTTCTTTTTAAATCCTCTCTACAATAGTTGTAAAGTTCTTTCAACACATTTTATAAATATCATTAGAGGTTGAACATTTGTGTAACTAAAGCAGTTGAGATGGGTTGATTTCAAAAACTATTTAAAGGAAATGACAAGAAAATAAATCAAGCTTCGGAATAAGGAATGAATTATAATCATGCGTTGTTTTATTTTATATGTTAATCATGTTCTAGAATTTAAGTCATATTAGCTTTAAGAAATTATATAAAAAAGTTTCGTATTTATTCTAATATATGCAAAATAAGATCTCGCCCTAATTTCTCAACAATTATTTTATCCAATGCTTTTTTTATGTCAAGGCACCTCAATAGAATGAGGATTTGCTCAATGGCTGAATGTAGCACCCCAGTCTCGCAGGATACGTACTCGACATCCTAGGTGATATCTGAGTACGTACCTCGCAAGGGTGGCATGCTAGAACGGTCATTCAATCAAAATTCATTACAAAACTTTTGTTTCTTTAAAACAATGTACACATATGCGAAAATAATTAATTAAATCGGGCTCACTTCATTTAAAAACATTTAGTGGCATGCTAAAACAGTAATCGGTCAAATCCCATTGCAAAGTCACCTAAACAATAAATGCATATGCGAAAAATCGATAATCAATTTCGGCTCGATTTATTTATAACAATTTCAATCACAAAAAATACAAACATTATTAAACACATCAGAGTTTCAGTAATCACTTGGGCCTATTACAGAACAAAAACATTGAAATCATAAAGTCATTTCATTACCAAATTAATCACATACACTTGATACATTTCTTGCAGAATATAATACAAAAATACAATCACTGAAGACGTATGCAGGTGCAAACTGATCCCGACCCTTAACTCATGCTCGTTTGCAGTGGCTGAACTCTAATTGGTCTAATTGGATAACTCCTTTGAACCTGAAAAGACACGTTGCAATTTTTTATGAGTTTTGCGAACTCAATGAGTGAACCATCATTAATGATTTCATTGGATTCATATATACAAATCATATATTTCGCAATTATTCATGCAAAACAAGTATATTCCAAATACTCACACTGTCATGGCACATCATTTAATTATTGCGAATCAGAACATATATAAACAAATACAGATGCATATAAGACTCCACATTCGTTATTATGTTGTGACCGAGTGCCTATCACATATATAAATACTGGCCCATTGGGCTCAGTCAGAACAAATCACAGAGCATAGCTCTACGTGCAGAATCATATATCACATAGCAAAGCTCTACGTGCAAAATCATATATCACAGAGCAAAGCTCTACATGCAAGCGCTTAATACTGGCTACTCCGATCATAACGCCTTTATCTGAGCATGTATTTTATGAAATGCAACTATTCAGAATTTACCATATATCACAATCATTTATAAAACACGGTTAGAATTTCATAATCATCAGACCTAAGTCCGAAATTCAACTTTCATTGAGAATTCGCATACCATAATACAATCATAATTTCATAATCTTCGGACTTAAGTCCAGCATTCAACTTTCGTTAAGAATTGACATTTCATACAGAATTATCAAACAAATTAGAGCATTTCCAATACAGTCCCAAATATTTACTCCTCAGACTTTAAGTCCGGAATTCAGAAACAAATCGCAGTAGTTCAATAATTGGAAGCTTAACAAACCAAATCAAATCAATTCTAGAAAATTCATCTAGGTTGACTCACAGTACGCTCTAATATGCTATTGCCTAGATGGATCGGCAATGTCTGACTGGCATCTAATGTGCTTCTTTATAATATACAAAACACATTTACAAATATCACATTTTTGCATAATTGTATACGTATTACTTTATGCACATCTACTTATATAAAATATGCACAATGCATGTTCAATGACAATTCTGGGGTATCTTATTGTGATCCTTATCATCAAATCATTCAGATATCAAAGCCCTCATTAATATCATTTGTACTTATAATTTGGACTAAAATAAAACAATGTGAAATCAATTTCGTAACCTAATTGACCACTTCAGATTTTTCTAATAACATGCTTTCGGGTCAGCTTTGCATAATTAATTTGATAAGGTAAATGACAAAATTAGGCAACAATTCCTTCTAGAAGGTTCCAATTTCTTAAGTTTCCAAGGATACCAAGTTTATCCAATTTGGTTTAGAATACTAAAAGTTATACTTAATTTACTCTGTACTGTTCTATAAACTATAATTGTACTATGGATTGAACTTTAATTCAGATTCTGTAATTATTAGAGACAAAATTAGCATTTAATCTCTTCAGACAATTTGTATCCTTATGTCTCTAGTTTAATCAAAAACTAATAATCATCTCATTTTGAGGTCCACAGATCAAGATATAGTCCAATTACCGTAGTATGTTCAGTAAAAATCATCCCAATTATCATACTTCAGCATAGTCATATTTCACCTTAAATTCATCAACCAATCCATTTCAAAAAGTTATATTTTTGGTGGAGATATAGATAAATGTCTTATCAAGCTATTGGTTCAAGAACCAAGTCATTTGGACATCAGATGAAGAACTTATGGCCAAAAGAAGCAAAGGTGTTCAGGGTGAGTTACTTCGGGCAAAGTCACTGTCATGCTTATGCACGAGGGCGACTTTTAACTCACCCATGCAAAGTCATTGTCGTGCTTATGCACGAGGGTGATTTCCAATTTTTCATGCAAAGTCACCGTCATGCTTATGCATGAGGGTGACTTCCCTTCTGGGAAATTTTTACAGAATTCTTCTCCTTCTCTTTCCTTATCTCATGGTTCCTACACCATTTCCAACTTATCTTCTTTGCATTTTCACACCCATTGCAACTTATCTAACTCTAAAACAACTCAAAACTCAAGGATCAAAATAAAATTTCAAAACCGAAACTTCACATAAGCTTTCTCTCACTACTATGTTCATCCTTTCTCTCTCTACTGTGATTTTCTATATTTCCATTTTTTTTCATTTCATCCCAACAACTTATCATTTCTAAATCACAACTTCACCACATCTTCATTTAATTTCATTAAACTCATTTCAAACCACATGAAACCATCTCTAAAAATACTTCATAATTAAATGCATGAACAGTGAAATCACCACAGTCGGATTTCTGTAAACCAAAACATCAACTTTCCAACACTTTTGCATATCTATTTCAATATAAGAACAGAGTCTATTTCGTACTTTTCTGAACAATCCTAATTCACAAATCTTTCATTTATTAATCACCGAAACCGCACTTCTCAAACACTCATGAATAATTTCATATACAGAATCATTAACAGTAAAACATCATCAAATTCACTTACTTAATCCAGCAATTAATTCCAGTAACAAGAGGGAATCAAGTGTATAGAAAGCATAACAATTTACTATTCGGTGCTGAGTGTTTCTTCACAATGAAGAAAAATAGTTACAGTGAAATGTTCCTACCTCAAAACATGAAAGTACGTGTATGCTTTGCATGTCTTTCACATGTCACTGCTCACGTGTGCCATTTATCACTAACTTATTCAATCTATATGTCACCATACAACGTAGCCATTTGTCACATATACATGTTGCCATGTGTCACTATATAATTGGCCCATAAATTAATATTTTTCTAAAATTCACCAAAAATTTCAAAATACTTTAAATAATACCAAAATTGTCAATTCACAATTTAATGGCATTAATAACTCAATTATACCCGGAAAATGTCATAAATGCATGTATAATCATATTAATGTGCAAAAATGTGCATGTCATATTAAACTTATGCATGACGTTCATTTTCTTAAATTCCCATACTTTCTCATAAATTACTATTCTAGCCTTAACATGGTTAACAGGATGTTACACCGAAGGCCTAATAATCTCTCTTTTTTATGCTCTAAATTCTTCAAAGTTAAGTATTTTTTCAAATGGAGATTTGCTCAATACTTATAGGGGCGATAATCCCTCTTTCATGTAGGTTAATGCATATAATTTTGTAAGTGTTTGAAAAGAGGTTGCATCTAAAGAGTGAGGAATGATAATTAGGTTAAAATTTGAAAGTTGAATAATGTTCCAAATCCTAAAATTATTTCCTATACCAAGTATTGAATTCATATGATATTGTTCCTAAACTTCTATAGGTCTCGTTTAGTAACCATTAATGAAAGAATTAATCATAATGAAAAGTGGGAATGAGAATAGAAAGCGACAATTGAAATAAAAATAAAATTACTCATTATGCATGTTTGGTATGAGATTAAACAAAGTTAACAGTTATGCTAGCATTTGATATCAAATATTAAGAATGATGCTAAGAATTTTTTTACTCATATTTAGTTATTATATGATTTATTTTGTGAACAATTAATTAATATTTTGTATTTTATTAAATATTTAACAAATTTTCAATTATTTATAAATTTATTAATTTTTAAATGATTATAAATGATTTTATGATAAAATAAAAGTATAAGTAAATAAAATAACGTAATATATTATTTTGATAATAATATTATGAAAAGAATAAATATCCTAACAATATCCTAATAATATTTTGTTAACAACTTGTTAATATTCTAATCATATCTCATATCTCCTATATCATATTTTTTAAAATTTGATTCCAGCTTATACCTACACCCTCTTTAGGAATAAAAATCCAAGATTATTTAGAATTCATTCTAGTTTTATCATTCCCTATTTTATTCATTTCCAATGACCAAACAAGTAAAAGTTACGAAATAAATGTTATATTTTTATTCCTACCTCTTTATTATTAGTGACCAAACAAGATCTTAATGTTTCAACTAATAGGTGGAATGCTTACTTGTTGACAAAATTTTTCTATCTTTTAAGATAAAAAAGAATCTTAAAATTATTTATTGAAAAATACTTTTGTTTAAGATAAATTTGCCTGCCTATCACCCAATCTTAGAGGATTCCATTCATAAGTAGCGGTAGCTACTTCTTTCCTCTCGATTTCTAGAAATGTATTTGGAACGTTAGCATATTTGCTAATATTTAAGTTTTTATATAGAGAGGTTTGAAATATGTCCTTCGTACAAGAAGTTAGCTAATTAAAAGGGGCATTTTCTTATTAGATAAAAAGTTGTCTTTATGATTTTTGGATGAATCGTTGGTTCACCTTCTTAAAGATTGCCCATTAATTAGTGGTAATTAGTTTAGCTCTTCGTTGGGGCTAAGATCGTTTGATTTTTCAATCAATACATTATATGATTAGGCTATATTTTTGTTCAATTCTTTTGGGGATAAGGACATTCAATTATTCTCTTTTACAACATGGCAAATAAGGAGTTTCAAAAGTAATATGATCTTCGTTAATAAATATTTTTTTTAGTTTTCCTTGAATTTTAATTAAGTTCATTGCCACTAACGTAGCTTCATAAGCGTTTAGTCTCCAATAATATCCATATGAACAAATCGAGAAAACTTTACGGATGGTGTAGAGAGGGGTAACCAAAAAGTATTAACTCCTTTAAAGTCTACGTCTATTTATAAGTAGTTTGGACTTTTTGGTAGCTTGGTTGAATATAATTCTAATTTCAATTAATCTTTGATTAGCATTATATTTAATCGTAATTAAATATTAATTGAGTTCAAATAAAATTCAATATCTTATGATAGTTTGTATTTATTAAATATATCATATTTAACCTTTAAAGTTTTTCAAACTTTACAACCATGTCTAATTCTAACTTGATTAAATTATCTTTTTCTCTCTTTAATTGTTCTATATGTGTGATCCATTAAGCTTCTAAATATGTTGACAATGGATATAAATCATAACTCATTTAATTTATTTTTAATTATATAATTAAATAATTTATATATATAGATGAAAATTGATATCTAGTAAGGTATCATAATCAACCAAATATTAACAATATTAAAGTGATTTTGACTAAACTTTCATGTATATCTTTTTTGTGTAATTCAATCATTTTATCATATAACGTTCTGATTAGACACAAAGGCCCTGTTTGGCAATCAGTTGATTGCATTGTCTATTAGTTGATAGCTGATTATATCAGCTAATTTGACTAACAAATTGCATTAGCTATTTGTTAAAGATGTTTGATAAAATTAACTTTTTAGTATTAGTTTTCTATATATAAAATGACTTATGAGGACATGACTTTAAAAAAATTATAAGGGTATGAATATTATATATTTTAGTATCTCGTTTCTACAAAAATTAAGTTTATAACTCTAATAAAAAACATAGAATATAGTAGTAGTAGTAGTAGTAGTAGTAGTAGTAGTAGTACTAATAATAATAATCATGATGATGATGATGATGAGACATCCAAACATAAAATATAACAATCCAAACGAAGTTTAACAACAGAATTCAAATAGAGCAAAAGAAATGAACACCGTCATTTAAAGCAAAGATTTATAACAATTTAATAACAACGTCTAACTGCCATTAAACTAGAACCAATATTATCACGAATAATTGTCATCTCTCAAGTTCTCTATACTTCAATGTCTTCTCGTATATAGTTAACTTCAACATCTTGAAATACATTTAGAAGTATAAGTTCAGGATCTTGATCGATGATGCTAAAAGTCAAGTCCCCAATTGTACTTCTTCTAATATAGTTATGCAACGCAAAAGCTACACAAATTATTCTATTTTGATCCATTAATGAATACTTAGGCATTTTCTCCAATATCTTCCATTGAGCCTTAAGAACACCGAAAGCCCTCTTAATACAACTTCTCAATGATGAATGATCCCAATTAAAAACTTCTTAAGATCCTCTTGGATTTGCACCATGAAACTCTGATTGATGATACCTTGTCTTTGGGTAAGGTGTCAAATATCCTTCTCTTTTTAGATAGCCTTTGCCAACCAAGTAATATTTTCCTGAGTTTCCATAGAAGCAATATAATTAGTATAAATGATATCATAAAAAGTCTAAATCATGAATAGAAAATCCTACAAAACTTAAAATTACCTATTGGTGTTTTTGAAAATTTAAGTCTCGGATTACCAATTGTATTAAGGAAAATACAAGAATTGCACTACAAGAAATAACTCCTTTACCGACAGAACTTTCCGTCGGTAAACGTGTTATTTCCGTCGGAAATGAAAAATACCGATGGAATTTAACGTCAGCCAACACCGTCGTTAACAAGGCCGTTGGTATTATATACCAACGGAAATTAGTTAACGTTTCCGTCGGTGTATTAACAACGAAGCACAGTACTGTACCGACGGATAATATTCCGTCGGTATAATTTACATACGGAAATTGTTTAACGTTTCCGTCGGTGCATTATAACGGCGTACAATACTGTACCAACAGAAACTAGTCCATCGGTACATTATACCGATGGAAGAGATTGCGAATAACCGTCGGTAATTCGAAGTTAATAACATTGAGAAGTTGACATAGGTATCGACGGAAATATAAACGTTGCCAAAAATATTATGATACTGGTGGTCCGGTGGCTGTCGGCACAACTAATTGCATGCCTACACCGATGGGAAGCGTAATACCGTCGGTAAATCAATTGACATTACCGACGGTATATGGGTGTCCGTCGGTAAATACATTTACTCTTACCGACGGTATTATAGGATCCGTCGGTAATAAGTTTGAAGACACTTTTAAACTATACCCATTTCATAATCTTGTGATAAATGCATATTTTCAAGAGTTTTCACTTACCTGTACATACTAAATTAATTTGTATATATATATAATTTGTTTAATCAGAAAATTAAATAATTATATAGAGTTAAAAGAAATTAAATTGATTTAAATTGATAATAAACATATTAAAGTGTACATAAATTCTTATATTTGTAATTGAAACATATTGAGTTAGACTATCTAAGGTCGTGGTGATCGCGGGTGGTCCTCTTTAAGCATGCCCTTCAACTGTTCCATCTCCTGTCTCAGCTGAGCCATCTGCTCCATCTCTTCACTTATCTTAGCCATTTGCTCCATTTCCTGTCTTATGCGAGCCATCTGCTCCATCTGCTCTCTTAGCCGTTGATCCTGCTCTCTCAGTCGTTGATCCATCTGCTCCGTCCGCCCCTCTTCCAAATAAGCTATCTTCTCCATCAATGTTTGCACTGTGGCCCGAAGCTCGATGACTTCGTTGTTGTTCGGTGGTCTAGTAGACGCTGCTGTACTGGACATGAAAGATTGCGAATAACATGTGTTCGCATATGAACCTAGGGCGAATATCCTACCACGACGGTCCCTACCAGCCACAGCTTCAAGATACGTCTGAGTCTCATCTACAGGTTGTTCCTCCTGAGACTGTCGCTGAATAGTTTGTTGTAATTGGTCCTATAAGAAAGCAATGTTTACATTATAAGGAAGGGATCATTATTAAGACATTTAAAAATGCATTAAGTTGACATACATTCAGTTCTCTAGATCCGTTGTTGATGAAAGTCATACCGTCATACTTTTTCGTGTGAGTGTGCAAAAACAATTGAATTGGTGTAGACATGATGCCCAATGACTTTTCCTACATGAATAACCTAAACTGTTAGATGTAAACTACAATTTAAAAAATTTTCGACAGAATTTCCTCTATTTGTATGATATTTGCCACCTGTTAAACAAAGAAAATAACTCAACACAACCATAAATGGCACCAGATATTTATACCATTATCATTATCTATAATACAACAAAGCAAAATATTTACAAAATAAGAGTAAAGTTGAGATACTTACAAGTCTCTGTGCATGCTCGTGGTGGGTTATTGATCCTCCCGTATGTACGGGAAGACTCTCTCTACCTAGGCCTCCACGTCTGTTGGCCGAGTTACGCCCTGAGATGGACATAGCCGCATGTAGCACCCCACTCCCGCAAGACCCGAACTCGATATCGACGGTGATATCCGAGCCCGTGACCCGCGAGGGTGGCATGCTAGAGTACTCAAACCAAATTCAGTATCCAATTTTTTTCTTTGAAACACTAGCATGTACAGAAGTTTGTTTTCAAAGTGGCCAATTA
>JAOSBL010000008.1:11625754-11640011 GCA_027568915.1 Erythroxylum roraimae
TGCTCTTCTAAATCATGCAATACATACACATTTATACACATCACAACTTTGCACAATTATAAGTATTCATTTATGTAAATATATGTATATGGATTATTTACAATTCATGCTCAATGACAATCCCGGGTACATTTCCTTAATATGCGTCTCATAACCAATTAACATGATCTTTAAATCATTTCTTAATACCTAATACACTTTCCTTACTTTAATCGCTCAATTCATCATCAACTAGGCTCATTCAGGATCACACTCAAGCCTAAATTCATCATCAACTAGGCTGACTCAAGATTACACTTAAGCCTAAATACCTCATAGGAAAATATTAATAAGTCAATAATTTATATATATACATGATCTTGGGAGAAAAGGCATAACTTTTTCTGTGGATGTCAAATTAATGTCATTCTAGAACGCTTTCGAAGAGGACTTAGAGTTCTACAACTTCTGTAAAGACCCCAAAGAGCGATCTTGCCGTCTAGAGGGCCAAAATTGGACATTTATATAAGTGTCCCGAGAATGTCTGCATAGTGGACATCGTCCCTCCAAATGGACATCAACGGAGCTGGGAAGTTGGAAGACCTGAGAAGGTCTGCCTAGTAGACCTGAAGTCCATCTAATGGACACATGAGAAGCATATCTCACTTAACATCATTTCCGATGATTTTTACATATATTCTAACATCAATTTCACTCCAAATTTTCCAAAATTCACCTCCTCTAATGCAACATCATTTCATACTAATTCAACCACCAAATTGATTACATTAAACTCTCAAACCTCAACTCATTTGATTCATCATTTTTAGCTAAATCTCATCATTCATGAAATCCTATCCTTTTTCCATAATATATCTCATTCATAAGTATCGAACAATTTATTTTCAAAATTCATCAGTCCAAGTTGATAACTTCTTCATTTATACATCAATTTCAGTTCAATATCATCCACACACAAATCAAAATCCATGCCTGATCATAAGCACCAAAATAGAACATATTCTTATACACTTTCATCATAAATTTTCTACACATGCTCTACTTCATTTTTCACCTCCATTTCATTCCTAACTATCCCTTTAATTCATCTCATTTCAAGACAACATAATACTACCTACTGTTCTCAAACTGCAACTACACCCAATACTTAACTTCAAGTATAATTTTGGAACCCTTAAAGGCAGATTTGGAATTCGATGTCTTCATGAAAAATGTAGCCATATGTCTCTAATTCAATACAAATTAAAAATCATCCCATTTGGATTTCTATAGATAAATTCATGGCTAAAATACAGATGCATATCCAATAGAAATGTTATAGCTAACGTATTCCAGCACACTTTAAACACCATTATCAGTTTATTTCTAAACTTTCATCCTAGTTCTTCTCTTTTTAAGACACTACACTTGCCTTTTCTTTAACTTCAATACTTAATCCAATCCATTTCTAAACAACCAATGATCCACATTTTTATACATAAAAAATAAAGCATGAAAATATCCGTTCATTCATCAATTTATTACTTTGATTAACAACACCAAAAATAGGACATAATCACATCTCTACAACAACTATGAATCATTAATCATCACATATACAAAATCAAGACATTTATATGCTCATTTCTCTACCCACGTTATAGCATGTGATTCACTCCATTTATTTAATCAATCTATCACTAACCATCATCACACATGTTTCATTTAACAAATCATGAAGAATAATGCTTAACACTTACTTGATTTACTCAAAAGCTCTTCAAAATATCACTTAACCCTACCTCCTAATCATCATACGATCTTCATCATTGAAGGAGGAATAGGCTATGTTTTCTTTATAACAAGAAGAGGTAGTAAGGATCTTGAAGTGATAGTGTAGGATTTTGACAAAATCAATAAGAGAGAGTTGGGTTGAGTTCGTGAGATGAAGAGAAAAAATGGATTAAGAAGATGAGCACAAGTGATAAAAGTATAAATGAAAGACAAGGATGTTGGTGTTTCAAAGAAGAAAGTATCGTGAGTGGTGAGTGGCAAGTGTTGTGACACTTGTCACTTGCCACTTGTCATTTTATTGTGGTCTCCATTTGACCAGCTTTTAATAACTACTCTCTTTGTCTCAAAATTCTAATCCAATTGTCTCCCAATTTTCAATGACACTTGCCAATAAATCCCAAAGTCATTTATCAAAATTTCTACTGCCATTTGACAGTTAATTCTACTACCATTTATCATTTTTCTTGCCACTTGGCATTTTTGCTAGTCTAAAAACACCCAAAATTTCAGAAATTTCCTAAATTTCACAAAAAATTCTAAATCAATATATATACTCTCTAAATCAATTTTTTAACACATAAAATTCACAATTCTAAATATAATCACATTTATAAATCAATTATACCTAAAAAAGTCAATGAATGCGAGTATAATTATTTTAATGTGCAAAAATCAATATTCACGTGTTTGTGTGTATGCTATATTATGCATGAGCATGAAATACACTTTCTAACTTTTCAATAATCTCTCATATACACTATTTTACGATTCCAACCCTTAACGTAAGATAGCGAGATGTTACAATGATGATGATGATGATGATGATACATCCAAACATAAAATATAACAATCCAAATGAAGTTTAACAACACAATTTAAATAGAACAAAATAAATGAACACCATCATTTAAAGCAAAGGTTTATAACAATTTAATAACAACATCTAACTGCCATTAAACTAGAAGCAATATTATCACGAATGGTTGTCATCTCTCGAGTTCTCTGTTCTTCAATGTCTTCTGTAGAGTTAACTTTAACATCTTGAAATACATCTGGAGGTATAAATTCAGGATCTTGATCGATGATGCTAAAAGTCGGGTCGCCAATTGTACTTCTTCTAATATAGTTACGCAATGCAAAAGCTGCACAAATTATTCTATTTTGATCCATTAATGAATACTTAGGTATTTTCTCCAATATCTTCCATTGAGCCTTAAGAACATTGAAAGCCCTCTTAATACAACTTCTCAATAATGAATGAACTCGATTGAAAACTTCTTGAGATCCTTTTGGATTTGCACTATGAAACTCTGATTGATGATTCCTTATCTTTGAGTAAGGTGTCAAATATCCTTCTCTTTCCGGATAGCCTTTGTTAACCAAGTAATATTTACCTGAGTTTCCATAAAAGCAATATAATTAGTATAAATGATATCATAAAAAGTCTAAATCATGAATAACAAATCCTACAAATCTTAAAATTACCTATTGGTGGTTTTGGAAATTTAAGTCTCAGATTACCGATTGTATCACGGAAAATACGAGAATCGTGCGCTGATCCTTCCCAACCCGTTAAAACATATGTGAATAGTAAGTTAAAGTCACATGTTGCAATTACATTTGTTGTTGTTATTCCTTTCCGTCCTCTAAATCTCATTTAATCCTCCTCTGCAATAACTACCACCATATGTATACCATCAATAGCTCCAATGCAATCCTAATATAAAACAATAATCATAAGTTGATAAAACAACATTTTTCAATGGAAAATATAATGAACGGAAAGGAAGAACATATTCAATTACCTTAAAATATGGCATATATCTAGCATCATTGGCAATTTGTGGTGGAATGTCCTAGAATTTGGGATCTTTTGGTATGAGTATATCCTTTGAAAATCCATCCATAGTAGTCAAAACTTCTTTAAAAACTCTACTCACAGTTTCACCAGAATGTTGAAAGCACTCTTGGATATCTCTATTAGAGGAACGTTTAATTAGGACATACACGAATAAACCGACTTTCTCCAAAATAGACATCTTATCCGAAGGTCTCAAACCATAATTATTTTCCAAAACCATACATAATTGACGAAATGTATTTTGATTCATCCTAAATGTATTAAAACACCATTTTTCATGACCATTCAATAATTTATTCATCGGTTAAAAAGATACACACTTATGTAACCCGCTACACAAGCCACCAAATCCCAAAACTCATTCTCATTGTCTAAAAATTGCTTCATTTGCAAAAGTTGCATAGTTTGCATAACATTATCATCCATACCTACAGATCAATAAGTAAAATTATATTGTAAATAAGCAAGACATTTATATGTGTAAATATAAAGAAATAAATAATAGAGCACCTAATAAAATTATAGATTACCGACAAGATAACATAATATAATAAAATAAGCTAACTAAGTTCATAATGTCTTTAAACACAACATATCAACATAAGTGCACAAATAATAAAAACAATAAACTAAGCATAGTAATGGATAGGTAGAAACTATGTTTAATGTGTCATACTCATACATAAACTTTATGTATTCAACTCTCTTTGTATCATTTGGTAAACCAAAAAAAAGACCTTCTTTGCAGATCTTCAATCAACATACAAGCAAAGTAAAATTCAGGAGTACCAGTCTCTAAACCAAGGAAAGTATATAGTTTTCCCAAAGCATTCATAACATCATAATGTGACGCACATCACCAGTACTTTATGATGCACCATTATTCATGTCCAAAATTTTTGTAATGGACCTATTCATCTCTATTGTTGCACTATGTCTCTCTTGAATCAATTGCATCATATTGCCAAGCCTCTCATACATTACTGCAGATCTTCCTACCCTTTTAGCGAAATTAGTTCTTGCACTCTTGTTACTTTGTGAACTATCACTCTCCAAAATCCTTTTGCATCTTTTTTTCTCACTCCTTTCATCATGTGTAGCTTGAGGGGTCAGGGTAGGTTCTTTCCACACTTCTTCCTAATTTTTTAGACCACTACTCTCATTTATATTCTCATGATCATGATAGCTTGACAATTGATGATGAGCATTATAATTATTAGGTGGAGGAGGAACATATACTTCCTCAACTTCTCGTTGTCCTTGTGGAGGGTTAGCCACAGGACAAAATGTAGTCTCTCCTCGGGCCAAACATCCAAAACGTTGATCTAACTTACATTCAAACTCAGGTTCAAGCCCTTCCTCTTTAAATGTTTTAAAATTGATGTTCTCCTATAAAAAACTAAATAACTTATATTTAACTAACTATTTAGCATTAAAGTAAAGGAAAATAACTTAAATTGTGGGAAAAAAATGATAACCTTAATCTTCAAAGTCCACCACTCCTCACTAGCACCAGTTGTTCCTTTGTCATAATTCCATCCTAATTTCGTTTCTTTTCCTTTCAACTATTTCCAAAGACTCCATCTAAACCTCATCCAATCAAACTTATTTTTAAGCTTAGTTCTATGCCATGGTAAGTTGGTTGCTTTGTGAAACTCCCAAGGTAACTTTTGACAAATAACTCCACCGCGTTTTCCCTTACTCCTTTCAATATGTTGCCTACAAATGTTACGAAAGATAAGAAGAATTTTTTTTTCCCAACAAATCCTGCCGATATCATTCCCCGTTGACTTCCTCCTTTGTTTCCTTTTTGGGATGATGCCATCTAATCATATAAGATGAAAAAGATTATATGCTAGTTAATCAATTTGCAATTGGTTTCATTACTTAATTAGTTTTACTAACTTAAATTAGACTATTCCAACAAAATAAATATATAAATACTTTTTATCATCATAATATTTTTATTAATTCCTGAATTTAAAATTACTTGATCTCTTAATTTAAAATGAGTAATAGAATTAACTTGTGAATATTATTCAAAAATTATATAAAATTTTATTGTAATATATTTTTATTTAAAATATTATATTATAAAACATTTTTCTATTAAATTACTATTTGTTTATATATAATAATTTAAGAAAATACTACTACATTTTGGTAACAAAAGAACTATTAAATAATTAAATAATTTTAGAAAAAGATAAATATAAATTTGCAAATATTAAATAATCAACTTTTAATGCATGATTACAAAATCATCTTAACAAGATTTGGAGAAGACTAAAAAATCTAAAGAAAACTTTCTTAAACATGAAAATAAAAAAGAGAGACTTAGGGATAAAACAAAATTGTTGCAAGTTAGGCTTCGGTGGAATGATAGGAGAGAGTTCTAAATTAACAAGGCCATTATAAAAAATAATGATACGTTTATGTTAACTAAATTTGACAAGTTCAAGATAGCATTTCAAAAACATGAGTGTGCGTTAAAATAAAACATATTAGTGCAAACGTTTCCTTTTAGAATTGCATATTTACTGTGAATAAAAAATTTATTAAATATTTTCTATTATATTACTGTTTGTTTATATATAATAATTTAAGAAAATACTACTACGTTTAGGTAACAAAAGAACTATTAAATAATATTAGAAAAAGATAAATATAAATATTAAATAATCAAGTTTTAATGCATGATTACAAAATCATCTTAACAAGATTTGGAGAAGAATAAACTATTTAAACAATTAGTCTTAATTTTGTAAAATTCCATCAATAAGGTATGTCAACCAAAATTAAGGATAACTGATATATACTGATCACTTGGCTAATTCCCTAAAGTTTGGGAGCATATATCATAAGTTTCTTTATAAACAGACCATTGAAATTTGATATATACATTCGTATTTGAGATTTCTATTCATCATACATATTATGTAAAAACAAACCTTTCAAGAACAAGTAGTAGAAACATATAACTTTGTTTTATATCTTTCTTGAAGACTAAATTTAGCAGAGTGATTATATAATAATTTAAGAAAATACTACTTCATTTTGGTAACAAAAGAACTATTTAATAATTAACTAATATTAGAAAATGATAAATATAAACAAAAATAAATTTTTATAGCATTTCATAAACATAAATTTATAACATTTTTGTAATAATGGTACAAAAATGTAATAATGGTACAATATTTCTATAGCATTTCAGAAACATAAATTTATAGAGAAGAGTTATGATTACAGACATTATAAAATTATTAAAACTCAACACATAAGCACTTTTTTCTTCTTTGCTTTTTATTTCTTCTTTCGATCTCCTGTAGCCATTATCAAAATCACAATTCTTAGACTCAATCTATTCATCGTCACTCATTTTATTTCTACAACATACCAAATAACATAAGCCACACAACCTAATGAAAACTACTAGCAAGGAACAACTAACGATGATGAATGAGACAACTAACAATGGTGACTAACAACTATTCAGGGAAGAACAGTCTTTACAATTTGTAAAGACTCTACATGATTAGTGGAACAAAAATAGGCCACAAAACATAGCATGTTATGTCAAGCTTGTGAGAATAATAAGACATAATTCCTGAAAAACCAATAACATTAAATAAAAGTAGTTTGTACCTTATATATGGGAGAAAGTGAAGTATTTTGCCCAGCTTGATGATTCCGAAGAACTTGATGACTAGAAAAAAGCAAGTTGTAAAGACTAACAACTAACAATTGTATTGAGCCTTTCCATTTTAAAGGTGATAAAGAGATGGTGGGGCAGTATTAAGTAATAAATGGAGTTAAATGCAATAAATACAAAGAGTAACTACAGACCCTATAAAATTAATGCAACTTTGTACAACATACTTCGTTGACACAGTAAAGACTGCAGCAAATCCATATTTATCTCAACTACTATTAGATTTCATTTAATGAAACTAAATCTATCTCAGATATAGTTCATTGACACAGTAAAGACTGCAGCAAATTCATATTTATCTCAACTACCATCAGACCATCAGACTTCACTTAATGAAACTAATCTATCTCACATATACTTTCATTAAATCTCAGATTTAGTTTCAGAATGGTCCCAAAGAGGAATTGTAGGAAATGATGTTCCGTTAAATCAACAAATAGTTACAACTAGATAGTTTGCAAGATAAACTAGATAATCATAATGGACAGATAGTTACAAAAGAGTTGCAACTAGATAACTTATGAATATTATTGAAAAAATGTTCCATTAAATCAACAGATAGTTCCAAGGAAAGATTGTAGGATGAGTTACCTGTTAGGTTGAGGTGAGTGGACAGACGTTTCTGCTCCCACTTTACCCAAACCTAACTTGCAAAATCATCAAAACAACCACTAGAAATGAATCATCTAAGCAATTGAGTAGACGGTAGTAAAAACACACCTGAACGAGCATGTTGCTATTTTCCAATACATGAAAAAACCATTGATCAAGACACTTAACCATTGTAAATAAGAAACATGTGTCCTTTAGTTTTAGTTCACGATAACTAATTCTGGAAGTTACTTCTCAGTAAAAAAATGGATGAAACAATGATAAAAATGCCTAAGTGTAACTTAAGTATGATAAACTATACCATGCTCAATATGTAATAAGACAGTTGCTGTACACATGTCGAAACAAAACTCTATAATTGGTTTCTTAGTCATTAATAAACTGATAACATTGGTTAACCAGTGACCACAATATAATAATCCATAAATACATTAGGACAGAGATTGGCTGAAGTCACCTTGAAGCGTCCCCTACGCATTACAGCTCCTTCTAATGTATCATCTGCTGCATAAATTGATTAAGCAAAAGTATAATTGGAATTAACATAGACGCAACATAAAAGAAACAAGTAACAAAGTGGTACAAGAATAGCATACCAAATGAAATGTTATTGGTCTCCCTTTTTTGTCGATACAACAATGGACCACTGTAATTTCTATATGACTGACCTTTTTGCTGAAGATAATCCCTAAAGATGTAGGAAGCTACTATGAGCAATTGATTATAAAAATGACTAGCTTTTAATAACAAATGATGAGGAAGAATGCAAATGAACCTATCGCTTTTGTGTATTCAATCTCAACCAGATTCAAATGTAATAACCATGTAGGTTTGGTTCATCTGTAAATGGCATTTGTTTGACCTATTCTAACTTTCAATAAACTAAAATAATTTCACTTTGATCAAACATGCAAAAATCTATCAAACTGTGCAACATTAAAAATTTCCAATATTTCTGACAGAGTTATTTGTGGAGATGCGGTTGACAATTTAATTTCGCCTTTACCCAACCCGAACACAACAAATCAAGTTTGGTTTAATTATGTTTTGTTTAACAATTCTTATTGGTTCATAAATTATTACAAATTAATCAGAATTAAATCAAAGTCAATGAAATAAGTTAAATTTAATCAGACTAAAACTATGGTTCAGGGTCAACTATTCCTACCCATTGCAAATCCTATGTGGAATAGAGTTGGAAATTGAACTTGGCCAAAACTTGAGTAGGAAAGGACGAGTTTTCTTATTAGTGTTTAGGTATTATATATCATTAAGAAGCAAGCATTACATAAATCTAAACAAAGTCAAGTATATCACATGTCACCTTTTAGAATATTGATTTTCAGGTTATTACCATCCTAATACGTTATGATGCTTGTATGTAAATCAAATCCAAATGATGATTTAGTTATTGCTCCGACCCTCTATCAAACCCCCATCATCTACTCACATGTATATATCGCACATTAAGCAAAGAATTTGTAAATACCAGAAGGGTTTAAGAAAAAAAGTTTAGTAGTAAAAACCAGGACATAATCAGTTTAACAAAATCAAACTAAAAATTAAGAGCTTTTCAAATTGGAGTGAAGGATTATTCTCAAGTTTGGATCAGAATCACTGTTGGTTGGGATTGAAGCCTGTGACACACAATTGTCAGAAATTTCTGAGAAACAAGTACTTACCTCTCACAGGGATGATCAAAACTACTATGCCTTATCAGGGATGTTTAATAACATTGTCTCACAATTGTTATTTGAAGGAATCTGTGCTTCTTCTGGGTAGATTTCAAAATCAGGTTAAAGGTTTTGACTGTAAGTAGCAAAAAAAAATATTGGCTTTATTGTTAGTGAAGCATATGATGTAGAATTAAAATTGGAAATGAATAGTAATAACTAGAAGTGATTGTTAATTTGAAATAGTTGTTTAATTGAAAGAGGTAAATACATTTTTACGAAAAAGTTAAAAGTATTTCTATGTGCCCCTCACGATAAGAACTAAAAACCATGCCTAATAGTTGTGAGTTAAACAAATCATGTTAGGCCACAAAATGATTACTAATTAAAGGTTATGAGAACTCTGACACTGTGCAATGCTCTTTTGCAAGTTAATGAACCTTGCCAAAAAGACTTCAAGTCACCTAAATTGTGGTTTGCGAGAAATTCATATAAAATTTGAATGTATTTCATGAAAAAGATGCTAATATCTACTTCAAAACTTTAGCTCTACATGAAATTTGAAATGAGATGAAGGAAAAACAAGTTAAATAATTTGCAACCAAATGAAACGTGGGTTTTAACTTGTTAATTATTTAACAAATACTGCTTAGAAGATCTCCACAGAAGAATAAAAAGAATGAGGAAAAGAACACACAGACTACAAATAATTCTTGTATTAAATCATCATGGTGAATGTAAAATATTACAAAACCAACATTACACACTTCATAAAGATTTGGTAATCAGAAGTCCTTGTATAACAACTGATATTTCAGTATATGTTCTTGTGGGAAAGGGCAATTTCTGATTAGCTTGCCTTTCATGACTCCTCTAAATATAGCCTACAATAAAGAGATATTCAACTATTTCAGTCATAAAATCCATCATCTAAAAACAATTCATAGGTAAAGGTACAGAGTAACTTGTCTTCTGCAACAAGGAATGAGATGCAAATACAGCAATAACTAGCTGCAATATACCGTCATTTATAGGACCAAGGTTCATAGGGCCTTTTTCCGCTTTACCTCTCTCCACTTTCTCTTATTTGATAATCAACCAACCAAATAACCAACAGCACTGTCTGATCGGACCCTCCCAGATTTCACTGTTCTATAAGTATCTCTCCTCTGACCTCAACAATAACAAATATGACAACAACGGTTGTACATAAATATTAGAAAAAGAAAAACTGAATTAGATTGAAAACCAGGCTCGGGTTTTCAACTTCTAACTTAAGATTAGCAATGGGTTAAATTTTTTCATTCGCGTTCGTGTCAGATTCAAAGTTCGATCAATAATTCTATCGTGAGCAAGACCAAAAAAGTAGAAGAAGACTAAAAAGCTTAAACTTGCGAGAATGAGCTTGTAGAAAACATGCCTGAACGAATAATCCATTAGAAGAAGCTGCAAAACAAACTAAACAAAGATTTTTAGAAATTGTTGAACACCAAAAAAAACGTGATGTACATATGACCGAAAAGAAAGAAAGGTGTAAAATACTAGGGAAAATGGAAACAAGAAAAGAGGAACAAAAGAGTATGATATGTCGTCTAAGATCAACTCTCTGAGGATGTCGTCTAAGATCTGGTGCTTACTTTGTTGATTACCTATCTTCTGAGGATACAGTTTCTCATGAACTCCATTACGAGCACCGTTCTGATTCTCATTCAAGCACAGATCTGTAAACACATTCGTAAACCGGCGACTGGTGATCTGGTGGAGATGTGAGAGCTAAGAGATGTGAGAGATGCAAGGAAAGAGCCGATGAAAGGAAGAAGATTATAGAGAAAACGAGAAATGAGACGGTTAGGAGTAAAGAGTAAAGTGAGGGCAAAATCGACATTAAACTAAAAAGCTATCAGTTGATTACCCTAAACGCTCATGTGGAGGAGCTTCTAAAAAATCAACTGGTTGGGCTGAATCAGTCAACCCAACCAGCTCATAATCAAACAAGTTTAATAGCTTTTTTATAAGGTTAACCAACTAATTTAGGTCAATCAGCTATTTTTTAGCTTAAGTTTTACTTATAATTTCTTTCTAATTCAGCTAACAACCAAACAGGCCACATAATCAGAAAGAAATTAGAAGTCAAACTTAGAAACAAAAACTTAACCACAGACCTTATATACTAAGCAGCTCTTAGATTATCAGCCAATAACCAAAAGGGCACAGAATCAGAAAGAAGTTAGAAGTAAAACTTGGAAACAAAAACTTAACCACAGACCTTTTATACCAAACAGTTGTTAGATTACCATTGGATTAAAGCTACCGGAAAATCATAGTTTTATTAGCATGGCCATCTTTCTTTTTCTTCTCCAACAGGGAAACTTAGTTAAAGCCGCGACTCATCAGATGTTACCATACCTGTCATTTGGTTTGATTTGTCATGACGTAAATGGTGTTGGCTATTGATATCTAATTACTGTAAGCATGAGATCCTCTGTCCCAAAAGACATGTACCTACTCTGTCCCAATCAATCCAAGCCCTCTATTTACGTGGGTCCCATATAAATAGAGGGCTTGGATTGATTGGGACAGGGTAGGTACACGTTTTTTGGGACAGAAGATCTGATCCCTTACTTTACTACCTACATGGTTTAATTGTTTTATCATTGCAGAAAGAGACATAATGATGACTTTTTAAGTTTTTGAGACCATAAATATCTGAAATACCATCACAAAAGATTTCAATATAAATTTAGGGTGTCTTTGATCCTATTTTTATTTTTATGTTGGGATTGCGATTATTATTTTTAAATTAAAACAATATTTTGTTAATTAATTAACATCATTGCACTTACATTTCTTATTATTGACGACAAATTAAATTTCGTTATTGATAAATAAAAATATATTCACCATATTTTTATTAAAATGAATATCTAAATTTTTAGTATTTTATTTTGTAAGCTAATATTTATCAATTAAAACATAATTTGTTTTTAATATCATTATTTTAGAAATTTAGAAATATTTTTACAATTAAATTATTATAATAATAAATTTTATTATTACTTAGTAATTATTTAGACAAAAACAAAAACAAAAACTAATTTACAATTTTTATGTTATAAAATACAAAAAAATCAAACAATCAAAAACTCATTCAAATAAGTTTTATTTGTTAAGTACGAAAAAGATGAAAAATAAAAGGAGAGGTGTAATCAAGTTAAATGAAAGTTTTCAAACAAGCTTTGTTATATGCCAAAAATATATTTTTTTCTTATGTACTCAAATTAAAAATATTACTTATTGATTGTAAATTATCAACAAATATTTAAAAAGAAAAATCATGTTTCCTAAACTAAACTAAATAACTATTGAATATCTCAACTCTCATCTTATAAAATCTTTAATTATGTTAAGTTATTATTCTTTTAATTTTTTTTACAGAATAAATATGTAACATGAAAATTATTTAGTAAAATTCGTGCAATCATAAAAAAACATTTTGAACAGGCCAGTAGTGTGCAAGAATATCATAATAAAATACCGATATTAACATTTTTTATATACAGTGGTATATAGTGATAAAATAAAGATTTATATATATATTTATAAAATATTAAAAATTTAGGAAATTAACCGTAATACAAAATAAATGTACGTATACATTACCGTTTCCATTTCTCATCCCAATAAGGTAATGATCTAAATCCAAGCCCTCTTGACTGTAGAATACCAACGTTATACTACTCCCTCAACCTCACACATTAGTAATACTAGCAGAATAATACTGCGCAAATGCGCAGTAATAATGTCCTGTGAATATAATTGATTAAATAATTTAATAATTTTAATGTATAAATTAAAATAGAAAATGTAAAAATATATAAAGCAAGATTAAAAACTTTGTATTGAAATAATTAAAATATGAAATATTTAAATTGTATAGCGTAATGAAATTAACATTGGTTGGGAGAAGAAATAAGATGAATTTTTTAAATGCCCTGTGAATATAATTGATTAAATAATTTAATAATTTTAATGTATAAATTAAAATAGAAAATGTAAAAATATATAAAGCAAGATTAAAAACTTTGTATTGAAATTATTAAAATATGAAATATTTAAATTGTATAGCGTAATGAAATTAACATTGGTTGGGAGAAGAAATAAGATGAATTTTTTAAATGCCCTGTGAATATAATTGATTAAATAATTTAATAATTTTAATGTATAAATTAAAATAGAAAATGTAAAAATATATAAAGCAAGATTAAAAACTTTGTAATGAAATTATTAAAATATGAAATATTTAAATTGTATAGCGTAATGAAATTAACATTGGTTGGGAGAAGAAATAAGATGAATTTTTTATATATAGGAATAACTTTTATATATATACGTATATACGTTAGAGTCAGGTTAGAAAAGGTGGCAAGAAGAGAAAAGGGGAGACATTTCAGAGTGAGATTCCAAAACAAACAAGGAGATTAGCTAGAGTTCGAACCTTGCGCCAACAGGAGGATAAAGAATTCAGAGAGCAGACCTTTGCATCTGCGCTATTCAAAAAGCAGACGGAAGGAAAAAGAGACGGGAGTTAAAGAAAGAAAAGCAGACGGAAGCAAATACAGATGG
>JAOSBL010000008.1:11654445-11664927 GCA_027568915.1 Erythroxylum roraimae
TTTCTTATTTTGGTCTTCTAGTTTCTGATTGTAAGTCTCTTTTGGTTGAGACGAATGTGACGCTGAACTATGTTCGTTGATCTGCGAACGGTGTGGCTCACTTACTGGCTCGAGCCTCTCGTTCTATTGCAGATTCGGTAGTTTGGACAGAACCACCTAATAGTATTTGGATGTTCTTTCCTTTGATAATCAATGATATTCACCATATTTTCCTCCAAAAAAAAAGGTAAGTATAATTTACAATCATAACCAGTTTTTGAGGGAAGTTGTTTCTGGAGCTTCCTATAACACAACTATTTTAACATCATATCAAATCAGAAGTTACTAGTTAATTTGAAACTTTAAACCATCATATAAATTTTTAAAATTTTTAATTTTGGTTACAAGAGTAAAATCCATTTGCCATCTATTTTTCTACTTCTAATTTCCAAGATCACTTTTTCTAACTCTTATTAACTGCTCAACTATTCTTTTTAAAGAAATATCTTCATAAAAATGTTAACGTCAAGGTCCTCCTATCTCCTTGTAATTGCATAATTATTTCCATTTCTTATATGTCCAAAGAGTTTCAATGAATCATAGGAACTACATTGACAAAAGGAGAAATTAATATTACTGCAATAGCATTAAAGACAACTGAGGGAAATAAAAGAATAAAAATATTAAAAAGGAGTTAAGTAAAGCCTCTAAACAGTTAAAAGTATACTATTTTGATAATACATAAATGAGATTTAATGAAACAGAGTTGAAACAGAAAATTTGACGAGATTTATTTGCGGAAGCAAGGTAATAGCTACCGTTAACAAATTGCATGTATATGTGTCCTTGTTTTTCATTGTACTCGATTGGATTATATACCATTACGTGATACCGTCGTACATTTGTTGGATAGATAACTAAAATTTTAATTGTTATGGTTATTTTAAAATTTTATATTAGATTTTTCTCTAGTTATAATTATTTGATTTTATATTAATATAAAATGAAATTTTATTTTTTATTTTAATAAAATATTATATTTCACTTATTTATTATTATTTATTATACACTGGTTGAATTTTTAAACTTTAAATTTCTCGTTTCATCAATCTGAAACCCAATTTAATTTTTAAAACATTGATAAAAATTAATTTCTGACAAACTTCTAATTGAAAGGATATAAAAACAAATTATTTCACTTCAAAATGGAGGAAATAATGTGTAATTTGGGCCTCCACAAGAAAATAAAAAAGTTTAAAAATATAAAACTACTATAAAGTCTCACGTTAAATGGTAATCATATTTTCATTTCAGAAAATAAATGAATTGAAATAACTAATTTCTATCTTTCTTTTTGGATAAGTAATTCAATAAGATTCAGAAATAGAATTGTTGTTAAACCAATTTGAAGTTAAACTATTACAGTAAAAGTTCTAAATTTATTTAACTGTAAATGTTGACTCCAAGAATAACCTCAGCAATATAACCGTTAGTTCAAGGTACCCACCAATCCTATGTTTACAATTAGCTACGATCACATTTTAAAACATATGTAAGTCCTAATAAAGTGAATTTCAGCAGCTACATGTGACATTAATTAAGTTTAATCACATCGTTTGACAGCCCTTTAGAACTTCCCCAAAACACCTTAATCTTTTTGTTTATTATACAATTAAAAAAAAGAGTAAGATCAATTATTCAATAAAAGACATAGTGGCAGTAGCTAAAGGGAAATAGTTCCGATATTGGCATCACACAAATATACTACATCTCATGAGATAACTATTAATTTTAAATAATGTAATGAAAAAGGTATAATTCACATATATCTGGTGTTATAAATTGAAGACTATAATATATTTTAAATTTCATTGAGTACAAGAAAATTGTATAATTTATCCTTTTTGAAATTTAAGGAGGAGAAAATATTAATTGTAAGTAGCAAGAATATATTCCTGTTGCTGGACAATCACAAATAAGAAGGAAATAACATTTTTCTTATTGAAAAATGTGTATAAAGTGGACTAAGGTAGGTGTTAATATATATTAAAAAAAACAAAAATATCTTCAAAAGATGCCCTATTATACTTATATTGAAGAAGTGATGTACATAAATTTATTCAGATAAATAATTAATTACTAATTTTCGAGAGGTCACCGAAAGCACACGAATAGGCAAACTAGATGAAATTACTTACCACCCCCAACATTGGAGGCAAGGAAACAGCTGTGTACAAACATTAAATATCTGATTCCATGTCTGAATTGTATTTTGTTTGAACTTTACTAAATTTCACTGGCCCTGATGATATGGATGCTTTCCCTACATATGCGCTCATGGCCATGCCGTTAGGTATTCTTCACACTTATTTGATTCTGGCAATTAATTATTTAAGCGGCTAATGGCAGTGAAGCCGCTATATTGAGCAAAGTTGTGTGCCACTTGATGACCTAAATGAGGAATAGGTTGACCCACATGCCTATTTTAGTCTCCCATCACCTTCGCTCGCCAGACCAAGACCTAATCAAATGCCTACTTGGGAATAGCTGGTTAGGTGGATTTTTTTGGATGGCTTGGGCATTGAAAAGAAAGAGGGCATTCCGCTGGTCTTTAAAGTGCATTGCAACGTCTAACAGCACACATAATAATTGCATTTGGCCGGGGGGAGAATTTGTGTTGGACCCAAATGGCAAAAAGATTCATACTGATCACTAAAGAAATTTTATATGTTTCTTCATGTTAGCTTATAGCGTTACACGATCAAATCTTACATCAAGTCAAAAAGATGGATTAAACGACTCATCGATTGAAGAAATTCTACGAAGCATTTTTGCTTTGCTTTGCTTCTTTTCATCATATTTTGGTCATGAGTTACGAATTCCCATGAGATAAATTTAGTACTAGCCTGATATTGACTGAGGACCTGATAGTGAGTCTAACTAAGAATCAGACAACACGTGTATTTTCTTTTTAAAAAATCCCCTTCCCTGCTCCTTCTTAAGTAACCAATTTGTAGCTTGAACGCAATAAATTAAAAATTCATGTCTGAACTTTAACATTACAATTAAATCTCCTTCACAAACATCTACCGTCAAAAATATCTTAAAACCGCTAGGTGTTTTGAAACAAAACTTGGCGAAGATTTGGAAATTAATGAACACGTGAGCTGTTTTGCAATTTGCCCAAATTTAGACAACAAGACATTTGATACCTTAAAATTTTCTTGCCCCCCTCACTACACAAATTAACCTTTAATGGTTGTAAGTCTTATCTTTTATATATTTTTAGATATTAATGTTGGGTGTGAAGGTAAATAAGAAAAATGAGAATTTTATTTTTATAGTAACAAAAGATGGAGAATGTCAAGTGCGCAAGATTTCTGTTCTTCGTATCTAGTAGAGGTAGAAATTAAGGTAATAGAAAACCAAGGGCAACCTTGAGTCTTATCTCTCATTCTCCATACTACTTTCACTGCATTTAATTTGTAGCCTTTTGACGTCTGACATTTTAGCTTAACGAACCATATTAAGCTTTATTAGATTACATGTTATAGTTATATATTCTCTACTGGTTTTGATGATGACATAGAAAAATGGATCAGAAACCAATTAACAGGTGAAAAGATATCATTAAGAAACCGTACCCAGAGCACGAAATCAGAACAATAACTATTTGTAGAAAGAATTATTTGTCGAAACAGCAAGAGCGGTACATGTTAATTTATCAGAAACTTCAAGTTTGTGCTGAACTTTAAGTTTCCCCACGACTTCAAGACCTTGTAATTTTTGAAGTTTCGCGAAAGCTTTATCAAGTTAGAACTAATTTGATTGATATGGAAAATTTTAATTAGAGAATAAAAGGAACATGGTGGTCACTTGCCACCAGTGCTTTCAGTATAGGTTAGGCAAGCTTACTTAACATACCCATGTTGATTAAATTAGGTGAAACTAGACAAATGTTGTTGGCATCGTTTCAATGCACCCCACAAAAAACATGTCCTTTAGCGTTAGGAGAAGTTTAGGGGCCACAGGATATATCAAGTTATTACAAAGATCTTGGCTGATCTTTCTATTTTAAACCAATCACATTTGAAGGTAAAAGTTAAGCTTTTTCATAGTTTTGGGTAAATCTTGTTTTACACAGAGTTAATTGAAAGCCCACTTCACAACTACTATTCTAAGTTTTACTGGTAGAAAATAATATGTACCATATTAATGATGAAGTGAACAGCTTATAATAAACAAATTTTATTTCAAGTGAGAGATGAAATTTCTGAGAAGGTTTACAACTTTATAAATACACCCTCTAGGGTTAGGGTTTCAGGCCACTACCTAAAGGAAAACTCTCACATCCTCTCTCTCACCTCCCCCTTTCTCTTTATGCCATATTTTAGTTGTGGCTCACCATATAAATTTGAGAATTTTACCCTTGTTTTTGGATTAAGTGAAGAAGAGGAGGAGAAAGAATCATTGAACTCCATAATGAGGAAGAGACAAGTAGTGGTGAGAAGAGAGGAGCCTTCAAGAAGTTCAACTAATTCTTCATTCACTGTTAGGAGCGTCAGATATGCAGAATGCCAAAAGAATCATGCAGCTAATGTAGGAGGGTATGCGGTAGATGGCTGCAGAGAGTTCATGGCAAGTGGAGAGGAGGGCACAACTGCTGCACTAACGTGTGCTGCTTGTGGCTGTCACAGAAACTTCCATAGAAGAGAAGTAGAGACCGAGGTCGTATGCGAATGCTCCTCACCTTCTTCAATTTCGAATAATTGAAATTCTTCAAAGTCATCTTTCTTCGGTATGATTGGTACCAATTTCCTAGATGTGTTTGAGATTGTTGTAGTTGTGGTTTGGCTGCTGCTAGGGTTTTAAGGATTATGACTTGTAATCTTACTATATGGTGTTGATATTTGAATTAATAAGAAAGAAGCTGGCAAAAAGAGAAGAAGAATGACTATGGTGTGCCTTTCTAAATCGGAAAGCAGATCGCTCAAATCAGTCGTGTTAATATGATATACTCAACTTTATGTATCGAGCTTCAAAAACTGGAGTGAATTTAACTACGGAGGTCGGAAGCTACCTTGTGTGTATCCAAGATGATAAACTCCTCTGTAAAAGAAGATTTGGGAACTTGAAGATCAGAGCTAATTAATGCTTCCCAATGTTTGAATGTAATGATCTATTGATTCGATCTCTTTCCCTTTTTTCTCTTTGGATGGTGAGCGATGGATATCCAATGTAATATGGAATTCATCTGTTTTCTAATTGCTTGATTAAATGGGCTAAGCTTTCAGTTTGGAGTTGAAAGTATTTGTCTTTTTCTTTGTACCTGAATGAAATGCATTTCCTCCACGTAAACTTTCTGCAGTGTTTCTAAACTGGTAAATAAGTGTGGTAACTAGTCACTGCCCAACACACGTAACGTTGAGAGCTTCACCAATTGTCACTCGAGTTGTTATTGGCTCTTCCAAAGACAATGTAATTGCAGTTTTATACATAGTCAAAATTAGGTCCAAATCATCTGTACCTAATCAATGTAATTGCCGCATTGGCTCATTAATTTCACTAACCATTCGGCACTCATCATTTTGAAGCTTAGAATGAAAATACAGGGAATATTTTTAGTCATATCGGTATTGTGAGATCATTACTTTGAAATTGTGGTAAGAGGCCCACATATATCTAATCATGTTGGTTGTTGTGATGGAAATCCTACTTAGCCATGTACTTAAAAGGTGATTAAAAGACTAATAAGATCTCCTTTTTCTAACTAGTCAATACAATTCGAACAAGTTCAAAGCCAAAGATAGAAAACACACATATATATATCAAAGAAATTGACATCCTGAGAAATCAACAACTCCCGCCTGACAACATATTTGTATCGTACTAGCATGAAAGCTACTAATATTAGATGCATTAATTATAATATTGACCAAATAACATGATAATATCTTTCAAAAGATTAAGGACTCTTAAAATATCTATCGGTCCCTAAGAACAAAAAGGATCCGCAAAAAGTATCAGAGTTTTCTTGTTTGCTTGCTTGTCTTCGGTAAAGCAAATATAAACTGATCGTAGTGGCAAGAGATTTTCCATGTGAAATGCATAAGCAAAAAAGTGTTCAAGTTAGGTATGAATGTGGAGGGGAACAAATATTTCGGTATACATTGCAGTTGAATTGGGTAGAAGTCAATTTCAAACAATATCTAGCTGATGGATATGAGTTTAGGTACATCAGACTAAGATATTTTTACTTCAACAGATATTTAAGCTATGTGTTAGTCTAGTCGTCCATCAAAATTAACAATTCAATTAGACTAATAATCTTCAACTTATCAAATACTTAGAAAAGTTGATGTAATTTTTTTAAATAAAACTGATATATTTTATCTTTAATATGATTAATTTTATTTTACTGATTATTGTAGGTTTTATGGATTAATGATGTGCTGTGCTTACACTTAATGTGTTTGAATCACTTGCGTTTTCGCTATGGTATTAATTAAGAGTTGAAAATTTTCTGCTTTTAATTCAAAAGGAGAACTGATAATTTGACTAACCCAATACATGTAGATATGGAAAACAATTCTTTTGTCAGATAAAGATATATACACACAACATATAGACAGTTTTATCGAAAATTATGAGTATCAATTAATATCATTATTCCTAACGCAAACCTGGCCATCGCCATTTTAACCAGGCTTAGCAATTGGATTACAATACTTAAGGTTTTGTTCACTAATGACTATTTCATAGTATTCCTAGGCAACAGGGCCTAACACAACATTTTTTAATACATTGATAGAACCTGGTTTCAGAACTACTAAGCCCTCTATTTCCCTTCTTTTCTAAAAGAAATACACTTATTAAGAAGAAGGAAGAAGAGAATTTCTTGAGGAACGCATTAATCACAGTCATATAAAGAATAGATAAGAAGAGAATTTCTTGAGGAACGCATTGATCACAGTCATATGAAGAATAGATGATAATATAAGTCCAAACTTGAATAAGAAAATGATACTAATTAAATTGACTTTGGTGATTTCACCAAAATGCAAGATGGACATTGGACTGCTTCTACTTACCAAATGGGAAAATTCCTATGAGTCGTCTAATTATCTGGTAGAAGATCATACATATGTGCCACGTTTCGTAACTACGTACCACGATTAATTGTTACCATATCCTCAAGAACACGTAGGTCATGCTCTAAAACGGCAGCTGAATTCAACCTTCAAGCTATTGTTTATTTGAAAATTGTTTCGATAGAAGGTAGGCATTGAAAAGAATAAAAAGACTTTACCATTCATGGCCCTGCTCTTCAAAACTTCTGAAAAGCGTTTAAGAGTTTACCTATGGTATCTTTTGCTTATATATAACTTTTTTATTCTTTATAAAATTCTAATTTATATAAAAAAAAACCTTATGAAAAGCAAAACCTTGAATTACATTGATGGCATAGAATTTGATTTCTTCCCAAATCAATTACATATATAGAATTATCCTTGTAAAAAAACAGCATTTCTTTAGAATTTGACAACTTTTGAATCTATAAAAAAAAAGAAAAAATAATAGTGATCGTATTAATCTTGATAATGAAATGAATGTAAATAATGATATTGACAGTAATTTTGATATGGTGTTGAGCGTCTAATTAGGATGAATCTTCTATATTTCTTTATTTGAGGTCCTGTCCTATCAACTTTTTTAGATTTCTATTGAATAAAACATATATATATTAACTCCATTATTTAGATAGAGTTTTTGCTTATGACATTATATTTGTAAATTATTAGAGATTGTAATTTAAAATATAATGAGAATAATGTATTGGTAAGAATATTAAATCATAAAAAATATATAATATCTCATTTATGTTGAGTCATTCTCTTATTGAAATTTTATACGTTGGACTTAATAATGTCATGTTTGCTTTTAGTATATCAAAAATAAATCTTAATTGAACTCATAATGGACATTATTTTTGTTTTCTTTTATTATGCTAAATTCTTCTAATGAACTTATGTGGGAAGAAATAGATTCCGAATACCAATCAAACTATAATGATTAATGAAAAAAAAACTAATGTCAAATTAAAACTCTCTTTATTTTTTTGTTAAACCATCCGGTATCCGACACCACACGAGCAATCGACTAATCCGGATTCGAGCCGGGTTGGACCATATAGGCGGCAAAGCTCTCCCTTACAAGTGCGGCTCCATGCTCAAGACTCGAAATCGAGACTTTGGTTAAGGGAGGAGGAGCCCCAGCCACTCCACCACAGCACTTGTTTCTTTAAGTAAGTGATATTTGGAAAACAAATTAATGGTTATAATTTATTAGAAATGCTTTATACGGAGTTAATTAAGGACAAATGGTGTGAGATATTCCTTAAATTTGTAGTAGTTCAACTCATTTTATGATCCGACTCGGAATCTTGGATGTTATGACCCAAATAAGATATCACTTGAGGAATCAAAGAAGAAGCAGCGCCAAAAAGGAACATAGAATCAACACCGAACTCGCAATGGTCAGAGATGATGAGAAGTCAAAATGATACCAAACATCAATGTCAAGAGATTGTCAAATGTCATATTCGTGACATAAAATCCAAGTATGCATAAAAATATAAGCATCGTACATGTAACTCTAAATTATAAATACATTGATCAGATCAGGATTTTATGTAATTGGTGGCAAATTATGCTCTTGACATTGTATCATTTTATTAAAATAATGAGAAATATATATATTTCCATGAATATTGGTCATATCAACTAAACCATGTAAATTATGTGCCTTTTCTTAGTTTATTTTCTTCCTATATCTTTATTTATGCAACAATTAGTATCGAAGCTTAGAATGTCTTTGCGAGTATAGGGTTGAACGGGTTGTTGAAACTCTCAAAATTAATTATGATTCACTAAACTCTTGCAGTAGTAATGAACCAGATTGAATTCTAAGAGAGCTAAAATTTAGTTTCTTAATTTCAATTGACAAAACAAAGTGGGAGTTTATGATTAATTAACTAATAAACTAAATTTAACAAGGAATCAAAATAAATCAACTAAATATTAAAGTGAGAAATTCAATGGTACTTAACTCCGATTTAAAGGAAAAATCTCATCTAATTGTAACTTTAATCGTTGATCCAAAATGAACAACTTTCACAATTTAAGCAGTTACTCTAAAACATATTAGGATAGTCATAAAAGTCTCAATTTTTTCTAAATTAATTAGTTCAAACACATCATTCAAACCAAAAATTACCATAAATTGGTTAGGTATAATAGCATTTCATACTAATTAAATGTCAGCAATAAGCTTAGTAAAAAGACTGAATCCTAAATTAAATAATTGAGATAGCTATAACTATTCAACTTATTTTTTTGTTTCTCATAAGTAAAATATGCAAATTCTTAAATAACATATTTACTAGTTGTACCAATAATTTATGACAATTACAGATCATTGAATTCATAAATAGCTATAGAATAATAAACATTAAATTAATTTTTCAGATCAATCAATATTAATTATTCATGAAATATAAGAACACAAAACAATAAATACTTTAATTAAAACAAACTATAGTTTTAAAGCAAAGCCTCACAAGGTTACAACTAAAATTTTGAATCGCCTTGAATTAGAATATTTGAAATTAACCACTCATAGCTTTAGTTACACTACAAAAATAGAAGAAAAAATGAAAAATGAAGAGAAAACACAAAGAAAACGAAAGAGAATTATAGAGAGAGTGTATGTGACGTTTTTTTCCTTCTTTTCTTAGCTAAAAGCTAACTTCTTCCAATATTCTTGAGGTTTTCTTTTGACCAAATCTAAATTCCTACATAATAGAGTTGGGAATAAGTCTCCAAATTGAACAAAAACTCTTTGAGTCACTAAAAGAAATTAGTTGATTACCGACGAACAATACCGTCAGTAAATTGGAAAGTTCCGTCGGTAATTTACCAACGGCCCACAATATATTACCAACGGGTGATATTCCATCGATAATTGATACTGAAGGAAAAGAGTGAAGGGCATAATTGTCGGTAACATGTAGCAATAGACACATTTCCGTCGGTAAACTGAAGGTAACGGACAGTAAAAGTCATCATAGTTACTGACGAAAATACTGTCGCAAATACACTTATAATTCACCGGCGGATTAAATTCCATCGGTACAAGCAGTAGCTATAAAATTACACCATACTCATATTTAACGACGGTATACGTAATACCGTCAGTAAATGAATATACATTACTGACAGTGTTATTATTTTCGTCAGTAAAATAGATTGAATTTTCACCGGTATGTTGTATTCTGTTGGTAATAGGAGGTAAGAAATTTGTTGAAAAAATTCCGGTTTCATGTTCTTGTGATAAATGCATAATTTTAAGAGTTATCAATTATCTGCACACCTTATATTTGGTATACAAAATACACAAGAAGGGGGGTTGAATTGTGTCTTCTTTTCGTGAATATAATCCCCT
>JAOSBL010000008.1:11665027-11676959 GCA_027568915.1 Erythroxylum roraimae
GTATTCTTATTGTTTGTACTAAGTTGCACTATTTAATTGTTATCACAATACAAAAATATGGATATAAATTTTTTATAGAGTCAAAAAATTCCCTGATGACATTTCTTCATAATTCAATTTGTGATTCATCTTTTATGTACATATAAACTATAAGGATAAGATTAACATCTTTTATGTATGTTAGTATATAATTTTTTGTGCCATTTAAATACCTTCAAAAAAAGCTTCAATACGTTATCTAATTGATTACTCCATTATGAGAATTAAACTTGCTTCAATACATTATCTAATTGATAATATAAAAGATTATATTAAAATACATGACTTAGGCTAAATTACATTTTATAATGGGTCACAATTCATCTATGTTGTCTTGAAAAAGATTGCCAGATGGGTTCAAAAACTTATAGTATAATCAATAATATAGCATCTATTCCAAAAACATCAACTCTTAGATGCATACATTTCATCGAACACATGGTATACACATAATTCTCAACCCTAACTATTAAAAAAATCACAACATTTTTCCATTGTTTACCATCATTTCAATTAGTATACATAGCACACCATCAAGCAATAACAATAAAACCCAATATTAGAGCCAACCCATCTCAACAACGTTCTCCACAATTTCAAAAAAATTTGACCACGGACAAGTAGAAATCAACAACAAAAAATTCATGCATATCATATTATCCATAACATTCATACTCCACAAAGATCCAATCATAATCATTAAAGTCAATGCAATGTTGTATTCAATCAAATTCCCATAGAAAATTTTCAATAAACCCTAACTATAAACATTTACCAACCAATCATAACTATAATTAGAGTTAAAAATGACAACTCAAACCAATGTAGCATATAGAAATTTGAGTCAGTAAATATAAAGGTATGAACAATTTATCATTTATGAGGTTGTATATTAAAGAAGTAACAGAATGTACAGAAATCACAAATTCAATAAGAACTTAAAATTGAAATTTTAAACAAAATTTTTGGATTTTAATTTTCTTAAATAATTCAAGTTATTGTAAGTCATCAGTATATAATATTTGTGATAAAAATCCATTATACGAAAAAAATCAATACAAAATATCAATTAATATCAACCCTAAATAAAAATAAAAAGTAAAAGTTTAAAATTTAAGAGATTATCAAAATTCTAGTTCTGAAATTTAGAATTTAAAATTTTGAAGGCCCTTAAATTGATTTCTTAATTTGTAAGAGTAACCAATTAACTAAAAAAGGTTGCAATTAGGAACAAAGTCAAAACAATCAACCCAACATTCACACATCATCGGAGAAAGGAGAGGGCAGAGAACATGACACTACCTTTCGTTTGGAGTGACGGAGATGACGACGCCGAAGACGCAGCAGCTCGCTGGCGACAACGCACCTCCAAATGATGGCAACGGCAGACGTAGGCGCAGGGTGGAGGACGAAGACTCGTTCAGCTATCACGGGCGCAGGCGCGGGGTAGGGGGAGGGTTTCGGGTGGTTTAAATGATAAGCAAAACGACGTCGTTTTGGTTTAAAAATTAACGACGTCGTTTTGCTTATCATTTATACGTTTAAATGATAACCAAAACGACGTCATATGGTTTAAAACCTATATGGCATCATTTTGGTTAAGTTTTAAACGTTTCAAACTTTAACAAAACGACGTCGTATTGTTTAAAACATATACGACGTCGTTTTGGTTAAGTTTACGTTTAATGGACAACCAAAACGATGTCGTTTTGTATAGTTTAAAACATATACAATGTCATTTTGGTCTTCAGCAGGAACGACGTCGTTTTGCTAGAGTACAAAGCTGAAGACTCAAATTAACTTTTACCGACGAAAATATCTGTCAGTAAACATTTTCAGCGGAATATAGCGACGGAAGTTTATATCGTCGCCAAAGTTATATTTCCAAACAACATTACCGAAGTCTATTCTATTTCTGTTGGTAATGTCCAACGGTTTTTGTACTGTCAGTAAAATTCTGTCGCTAATTTATGATTCTCTTGTAGTGAGTGAATATGGCCTTAGGCGTGATCTCTCCTTATCAATTACAACAATCTATCATCTTTTTCCATAAATCCATAACTTTGACAAATAGTGTTGCAATTTGATGCAATCTCCACTTATCACCTTCTAAAATAAAAAAATATTAATTTATCCAATTAAGCACCAAAATTCAATCCAAAACAACAGCAATAATATCCCAGTAGAAATTCCATTGAGACACATGATCTGGAGAGGTCTAAAAGTATGCAGTCTTACTTTTAACTAATTGAGAGACTGTTTTTGATAGATCCACAGGAAATGTTTTTGATAGACCTACAGGAAAAGGAGGAAAAAAAGTTTTTGATAGTTATTTGAAGAAAACAAAAGCCAAAACATTATAAAGAAATAACTTCATAAAAATAACAATAAAATCAAATAAGAATAAAGAAATTCAAAAATCAAATTAAAAACATAAATAACATAAAAATAGAGATAATAATAACAAATATAGATAATAACAAAGATTAAAAGGTAAAACATGAATAAAAGATAAAATAAATAAATAAAACATGCAATTGTAAGATAGAACAAATTTTTTTTAACTAAAATCAAAAAGGGGTAAGTACTTCTAATAAAATTGTTTAGGCTAAATCTAAGCACAAGAATCAAAGAACAAGGTTTAAAAGATCTATAAAAAAGAGAAGGACCTCTTTATGAATACTCCTTTATCCGTATCCTACTTTGCCAAAGTTTTCTATTGAGAGTCAAGACTCTGATAAGTTTTGATAGAGTCATATCATTCTTAATCACCTCCCTCTTCCTCTTTTCTTTTTCGTATAGTCCCTAAGTGCAATCTTTTTAACATCTTCTCACTGAGGCGTGGGAATGTCTCCTCCTAACGTGTTCGAACCACATAAGTCTCGTCTCCCTTAGTTTAGCATCAATGTTAGCTACCATCAATTTGTCCAATTAGCATAACCAAATCATATCTATTAACTTCCTCGAAATTGGACTCATATTTTCCTCAAACATATATCAATTCAATACATTAATCATCCTTATAACAACCTCTATTCTTCGTTTATGTTATCCAAAAATATCCCAAAGGGTAACACATATTAAAGGATTAAGATAAAACATCAATTGAGAGAAGAAGCACTCATAGGATACATTTTTAGAATAAAAATATAGCATCTTATCAATTCTTTCAAAATCAAATGAAACAACACTTGACACCTTCCTATGGATTTCACGTTATGCACTCAAAGTTTTAAAGGTTCATTAAGCTCTTAAATCAAAGCGTTAATTATTTCTATATGCTTGCTCATGAATCATATCTCCACCATTTAACAAAAACAAATTTAATGCATAAATTAAAAGTCCTAATAAGGGTTGTAACATGGCTTTGGTAAAAGTATGGCAAAAAGAAGTTTTTAAGTTAAACAAGTTGAGGAAACTATACAAATTATCCATACAAGTTTTAACTCAAATAAATCCCAAAATTCACTTGATTTAAATAGCATTCTTTTCAAGAACCTCATTATTTTTCTTTATCTTTTTCATATTTTTTATTTTTTAAACAAGAAAATTAAAAAGCAGTTTTCTCTTTCTTCTTTTTTTTTTTTACTATACTTCTCCCATTCTATAAAAAAATGAAAAATCAAAAGAATACAACTCAAATCAATTAATTTACTTTTTATAGAAATAATCAAAATCCTATGCAAATAAGCTTTATACAATTTCTTCAAGTTAGGGGCTCAAAATTATTAAAGAAATAAAAAAGAAGGGTAAAATTGGCTTGTAACAAGGTTAGTATGCACAAAAAAGATTAAGACTCAAATTGGTCATTTAGGGTAAAAATTATGGTTGCTTTTTGTAGATAAAAAATGACTATCATAAATGCCCATGTCATCTCTATTCATAAATTCACCAATAATGTGGTCTCAAAATGTATTTAAAAGTAAGTTCTTGCATAAACAAGCTATGTTTGAAAAGAAACGCTACAAAGAAAGTTATGAGCACAATTGTGATGAATTACTCTTAGGCTCAAAAGCTCATATGAATGTCAAAATATATCAAGGCTTGCACATTTTTATTCAACAAAACCAATGAGATACTTTATGTGATTTAATGAAAATCATTAATGATGGAGAATCTTAAGAACACATGCTGAATGGAAGAATGATGGAGCTTGGTGCTTGTGGCCGCTGGACGTGAGGAATGGTGCGACTATGGATTGGAATGTGTGTAGGTTTCCCATACGGAACCTGGTGTAGTTGGCGTTGTGGACTACTGGTATGGTTGCTTGGGATGCTACTTTTCGTTGCGGATCAAGTAGAATGCTAGCTGCTAGAGGCAGGGACAAAAAGAAAAACAAAAGTTAGGGTTGTTGTTTGTTTATTATCTATTTATTTATTTTTCGTTTTTTTAACATAAAAAATAATGCCCTATTATTATATCAACATTTTTATTCTTTTATTTTTATTTATTATTATTATTTTAAAAATCATAAATTCTTTAAAAGAAAACATATTACTAACATCTAAAAGATGTGATCTCGTTTTCTAAATATTATTATTCTTGAATTTAAGGGATTCTATTCTAGAAAGTTAAATTGCATAAGACGCAAACATGCTTTATAAATTTCAATTTTTTAGAATTTAAGATGATTGCCACCTTAACTTGAGTTACATAGGATAAAAAAGCTAAAATTTCATACTACTAAATCCATAAGGTGATCATGTCATCTTATAGATTTTAATAGTATGAAATTTTAAGCCTTTTATCCTAAAAGCTTAATTATCCTTGTGAATTTTAGTATTATAAAATTTAAGACCTAATTTTTCACTTACACCACCAATAAAACACCACACACAAAAAAACATATAAACCTATAAATAATTGAAATGAAACTAATAAAAAATCATCATAATTAGGTTGCCTCCCAAAGAGCGCAATTATATAACATTGTTATGGTCAATAAGTCTTTTCTTTTTATTCTTCTACATATTGGGAAAGTTCCAAATCAATATCTATCATACTTAAAACCATCACATCCTTATAAAATGGTTTCAATCTATGTTCATTCCCCTTGAAGATTTTTTCAGTGTCTAGCTACTTTATTTTCACCGCACCATAAGAATATACATTAGTGACAACAAAAGACCAAGCCATCTAAAAGGTAATTTACCTGGCATAAGCTTGAACCAAGAATTATATAATAACACTTTTTCCTACCTCAAATTGCTTTGTAGAACTAGTTTTCTCTTTGTAAAGTCTTGAATTCTCGTAAGCATCTAACCTTAATTCCTCAAGTTCTTGTAATTGCAATTTTCTTACTTCTCCAACTTTTGTCAAATCCGTGTTGGAGCATTACACCGCCAATAAGCTTTATGTTTAATCTCCATTGATAAATGATAAGCTTTACCAAAAACCAATTGATGAGAAGACATTCTTATCAGTGTTTTGTAGGTTGTATAGTAAGCCTAAAAAACGTTGTTTAGACATAAACTCAAATCCTTTCTTCTTAGGTCTATCTTCTTTTCCAAAATGGACTTCACTTATCTATTCAATACTTCTGCTTATCCACTCATTTTTGGATGATATGAAATGACCATTCAATGATTCACTCCATAATTTTAAAATAAAGTTGCCATTACCTTTTCGCATTTTTTTCTTGTCCTTTATTCAACCTTTTTGAGATAATTGGAAGTAGTAATTCTCCTTCACCTAAATAGATATATTTTAGGTGATCAAATAAGACTTTCAATTTTATCTTTAGAGCCTACATAACATAAGGCAACATTTTCTTGTGAATTATAGTAATTTCATCATTTAAAGTTTTTGAATCTATTAGCACCATTGATAATGATTATATAACTTCACAAGTTCCATTACCTCTCTTATCCACTTCTTATTTAGCATTAAACTCTGACTCATCAACAACACTTTTTCTATAAAAATATCATGCACAATTGAAACCACAATATCCATATGATAAACGGAGTGAAAATCATTAAGATACTTCATTGCTTTGAAAATATTAAACTTCACTATCTCTCCATCAAACTCAACAGACACTCGTCCACATTAATATTTTTTAGTTATCTTCATGAATGGCCTTCGTAAAAAAATCAAAGCTGAATATTCTACACCAACTCCATCCATTTTTAAGATATAAAAATCCACTGAAAATACTAAACCATTAACCTAAACTAAAACATCTTTTATGCTAATAGGATGAATATAAAAAAAATCATCTAGCAGAATAATCACATTAGTTTCTTGCAAAGAATTTATATTTAAAGCTTAGCAAATTCACTACGATATGACATTGATAAATGTAGCTAAGTTTAGCATGGAACACTCAATTTTTTATCACTAATGACACAAGGAAGTGTAAATATACCTGAATTTTTGCATTTTTTGTTAATTTTATAATTATCATAGCTGATATGTTCTTACCTAAAATTATTATCTCCTTATCCTTCAGTTTTCCTTTTATTTGTGCATAGTCCTTTTAAGAAATTTACTTATTTTGGAATTTGTTAGATGGCTACTAGAAGTGGTATATTAATTTCTATTTTTCTAAAGGTCTCTAAGATCTCTCTTTCATATTCCTCTTCTTTTGATTGAGCCAATCTACAAGGAAAAGGAGGCACATTTGTATTAGATGATATAGGTAAAGAAAAAACAAAATTTACCTTAGTTGTATCTTGAACTAGAACTTCATCTTTCTTCTCTTCTTCTTTATGCTTTTCTACCTCCATCGGTAAGGAAGATCCAATCTGAATTTCCTTCCCACTTCTTAATTTCATTACACTCACATTCTCTTTAAGATTCACCACCATTTGTGAAGACAATTTTTTATGCTTGTGCTTCCAATTTACTAATAGAGGTGGCTAATTAAGTGATCTAATTTCTTAAATTTTGAAGGCTTGCTATGGTTTTCTATTGAAATTATTGAGTATTATTAGCAAGTGCCTTAACTATGTCATCCAAAGACATAATTGAATTTGAAGAATGAGATTGAGCATGTGTAAATGCTTGAGGTTGTCTATTGAAATTGTGAGGTTAGTATCTTTATTACCCTCCTTGATTTCCATAGCTAAAGTTTAGATGATCCCTTCACTCTAGATTATAATGATTGAAATAAGGTTCATATTTTTGTTGAGGTTGACTAGGAAATGCTCCTATTGCTTTAGCTTCTTGAAGGGAGTCCTATTGCAATGTAGGGCTCATATTCGTAAGATGACAAGGGAATGAGCATATTCTGCACATTTGTCCTGATAATAATTGACCTACAACTATTTTACAAACTAGAATAGTTAAATTCAAAACTGTATCCTTAAGGTTATTATTACATACCTCATTCACATGTTTAATAGGTCCATCCATCCTTATACCAAATTGTTAAGAATTTTTGGCCATGGTTGAAATCAATTGCATGGCCACTTCTAGTGTTTTGTTTACTTAAGCACCTCTACTAGTTGTATCTACTATGCTCATATCCACTGCAAACAACCATCCATAAAAGTATTAAATCAAAATTTGGTCATGAATTTGATAATATGGGCAGCTAGCACATAACTCCTTAAACTTCTCCTAATATTCATATAATATTCCTCTGGTAAATTTTCTTATCCCACATATCTCCTTTCTGATATTTGCTACTTATGATACATGAAAGAACTTCTTTATGAACAACCTTTTGATTTCATTCCATGTTCTCACTGAGCCAGATGGAAGATTATATAGTCAATCATTTGCCTTATCTTTCAATTAGAATAAAAAGGCTTTAAGATTAATTTGCTTTTCTATCACTCCTTGTGACTTTATTCTATAGTAAACAATATGAAATTCTTTCAAGTGCATATATGGATCTGCACCTACAAGACCACTAGAAATAAGAAGTAAGTGAATCAAACTAGATTTCAAATCTATCTCAACATTTGAAAATCTTATGCATAAGGGTTATTGGTTCAAATTTGGTGCCACTGACTCCCTCATTGTTCCAATGCTAGGATTTTTCATCTTTTTTCTCAACTTCTTGGAAATTAGAATCTTCACTAACTGTAAAGTGTATCTCAACTTTCACTTATAGAGGTGAATTTGCTTAGTCTCTTTTCTTAAAGAACGTATTGCCTTCTCAATTTTTGGATTTTATTACAATCACCTTTCTGAGAAGAATGAGTCATACAAGATAAGAGATTAGCAGTAAACTATAAAAGAAACTAAGAAAATAAAATAGTTCTCCGTCAATGGTGCCAAAATTTTGAACGAGTTATCGAAACCCTCAAAATTAATTCTTATTCACTAAACTCTTATAATATTCATAAAACTAAGTTGAATCCCAAGAGAACATAAAACTAGTTTATTAATTTCAATTCACAAAACAAAGTGGAAGTTTATGATTAATTAACTAATAAGCTAAATTTAACAAGGAATCAAAATAAATCAACTAAGCATTAGAGTGAGAAATTCAATAGTACTTAATTTTGATTTAATGGGTCTAAAATGAATAATATTCATAACTCGAGTAGTTAATATGAAATATATTAGGATAACCATAACAAGTCTTAAGTTTTCCTAAATTAATTAGTTCAAGCCCAACATTCAAACCAAAACTTATTATGAATTGATTGGGTATGATAACATTCCGTATCAATTAAATGATAATAGTAAGCTTAGTGAAAAAGACTAAACCCTAAATTAAATAATTGAGATAGATATAACTATTCAATTTAATTTTCTTGTTTCTCATAAATCAAATATGCAAATTTATAAATATCCTATTTGCTACTTATACCAATCATTCATGACAATTATAGATAATTGAATTCATGGATAGCTATAGAATAATTAACATTAAATTAATTTTTTAGATCTATCAATATTAATTATTCATAAAATATAAGAGCATAAAATGCAAAATACTTGAATTAAAATAAAATCTAGTCTTAAAACAAGATTTCACAAGGTAACAACTACTTGAATTAAAATAAAATATAGGTTTAGAACAAAATCTCACAAGGTTACAACTAGAATTTTGAATCCTCTTTAACTAAAATATTTGAAATTAGTAACTCATGACTTTAGTTCCACTAAAAAAATATAAGAAAAGATGAAAGAAGAAGAGAAAATGAAAGAGAGAGAGAGAGAGAGAGAGAATTATAGAGAGTGTATATGACATTTTTTTTCCTTCTTTTCCTACCCAAAAGCTAACTTTTTTTCAACATTCTCGAGATTCTCTTCCAAACAAATCAAAATTCCTATATAATAGGGTTGGGAATATATCTCCTAATTGAACTGAAACTCTTTGAGCGAATCTAGCTTTAGGTATGATCTTGCCTTTTCAACTGCAGCAATCTATCATCGTTTTTTAAAAAATTTGTGACTTTGAGAAATAGTGCTCCAATTTGATGCAAATATTAATTTCACAAAAATCAATTCAAAACAAAAGAGAGAACTCCAATTAACATAACCAAATCATATCTTATCAAGGGTTTGTTAGTAGAATGTCTCTTTATAAATTTGATCTTGTGAAATTTAATACTTCGAATGATTTCACTGTATAAAGGTGAAGATTAGGGCACTTTTTGTTTAGTAAAGGATGTGAAGCAACATTAAAGAAGAAGAAATGCTAACAAAAAGATTGGAGGTGCTGGAGAATAGAGAGATTATATAAAAGGTGCACAGTGTTATACTACTAGGTTTGGAAGATAAAGTCTTGAGAGAGGTGGTTGATGAAACAAATACTAAATCATTATGGAAATGACTTAAAAGTAAGTATTTGAAGAATTCTCTAATAAATCATTTATGTCAAAGGTAGGATGTGTATACTTTGGGGATGATGTAGAATATAATGGTATAATATTATACTGATAATTTTAATCAAATCATTTTAGTTTTACATGATAATGAGATTAAAATTAAAGATGAGGATTATGTAATAACTATGCTGTATTTTGTCTAATTTATATGAAATCTCCATTAATACTATGTTATATGGTAGAGAGACTATTTCTGTTAATAATATGAAGGATGTTATGTAGTCTATGAAATTGAAGAAAAAGTCTCAAACATATATCAAAATAAATCATATTTTGGTCTAATTATTAGCAGATGTAGGAATAAAGAAAGGGATATTAGAAGACAAATAAGTCACGATCTAAAATGAAGCCTAAAGTTTTTTAATATTTTTATCATAAAGAAAAAGACACTTTAGAAAGGACTACCAAAAGCAGAATAAGGGAAACAAGAAAAAGGAAACAATGAGGTATACACTAGTGTATCCTATCATATGACTTTAAATAAAGACCAGTTCTGTTCTTTTAAAGAATGGAATTTTATTGTCAAATTAGGTGATGATAAAAAGCATACTTTCAAAGGCAGTGATTCAGTTAAGATCCAAATGTATGATGAAATTATTAGAACATTAGATGACTAGTATACTTTTGTGCTTTAAAAAAAATCTGATTTTAATATATACTCTTGACAGTTAAAGGTATTTTTTGTGGTGATGGGCAACTCAAAGTGTTAAAGAATGTCATAGATATGATGAAAAGAAGATTACAACATGAAAACATAGAAAATAGTAATAGAATCAATGGTTATCTTCCAATTTTTAGGACATAATAATGGCAGTACATATTTATGGTATCACAGATTACGTCACGTAAGTGAGTAGAGACTTTAAATATTGAGTAGGAAAGGATTGTTAGATGGGTTTTTCACTAGGAAGATGAAATTTGTGAGTCTTACGTTATTAAGAAGCAGCACAACGTCAAATTTAGTTTTGATAAGTACACTTTAACAGACATTCTTGATTATATTAATTCAGATTTATGAATTCTTACTCCAGTTTAATCCCTTAGAGGAAGTATTTACTTTGATTCCTTTATTGATGATTATTATAGAAAAGTTTGGGTATGTTTTCTAAAGTTAAAGAATGAAGTATTTGGAAAATGTAAGAAGTGAAAGACTATGGTTGAAAAATGTTCTAAAAAAATGTCAAAACACCTATAATAGAAAATATATTAGAATTTTGTAATAAACCATTTGATGAGTTTTGCAAGCATTTTAGCCTGAGGCAGTTAATATTGCCGCTTATCGAGTAAATAGACATCCATTAACTATAATTGATTTTAAAACTCTTTTGGAGGTAATGTACGATGCTCCCTCTAATTATAATAGTCTTTATAAATGGTTGTCTTACTTATGTTCATATTAATGATGAAACATTGGATTTTAGAGTAATAAAATGCATATTTCCAAGAAAAGTTATTGGAATTAAAGGGCATAGATTATAATGTACAAAAAGAATAGAACTTGTAGATTTTATTATTAACAAAGATGCTACTTTTGATGAATCTACTATTCTTGGTCAGAGAGAGGAGCTTGATGATCTTGTAAGTAAAAAGGATCAAAGTGGTAGCTAAAAGGTAGAGTTTCACATTAAAACTCCAAATAAGATAGTTAAAAAATCAATTCGTAGATATGCAAAAGGAATAACCATAAAATATAGCAGCAAAGAAAACAAGGAAAGAAATCAGAAAACCTACCAAGTATTTAACTTATATTAATTTTGTTAAAATTGATCATTGTTGCATATGCCATAACATTAATAAAGAATATAGACTTTGATGAACCACATACTTATAGAAAGGTAGTGGATAATAAAAAGTATCACAATGCTTGATTGCCATGAATAAGTAGATGCAATCTTAGTGCAAAGACGAGATGTAAGAACTTATGTTGGATCCCGTTACCGGAATCCAACTTCTTAACAATACCACAAGTAACACCAAATCATTTCTACTTGCTCTGATACCACACATGTTGGGCACCGTTTTCGGAACCCAACTCTTAACAAATTACCATCGAATCATATCCAAACGACCATAAATTTTTTTTTGTCAACCGAAACACG
>JAOSBL010000008.1:11677059-11689949 GCA_027568915.1 Erythroxylum roraimae
AACATTACCCAAATAAAACATATGCAACACACAAGAAAACTCAAATGTCTTTCATTTCATCAAATGCTCATAGATTCATTTATACTTTTCATTTATTTCTAGAAATCATACTATATTTCCTCATTTAATATCATTTTATATTTTCTACTTTCCAAAGAAAGTTCGGGGTCCAACAACTTAAAACATTACCAAAGGGTACAAAGCCAGTGGAATGCAAATAGGACCGCAATAAAAAAGAAAGTGTTCACACAATTTGGCCAGATATGTCTAAAGCACGGCTAGTGACACATGATTTTTTACAACAAAAAAAAGGAATTGATTACTAATTTCTACTAGTTATGAAGCATAATATCATTTAAGTGCATAGATGTCTATGCACTATGGTAAGTGCACTCAATCTGAAGTTGGAGCAACTTGATATGAAAACTACATCTTTGAATAAGAATATAAAAGAATATATTGGTTTTCTTGACTTTGAGAAAAAGGACTTAGTAGTAGTACATGAGGTTTGATGCATTTATGTTTTCTCAAGATTTTGTTTATAGTTAATTTAGTAATTTTGTTTGCTCTAGAAAGGTTTCATATTATTCATATGTTTGTTTGTTTCTATATATTGATAATATGTTAATTGCAGTTAACAATAAGGTTAAAATTAAAAATCTAAAAGCCTTGTTGCGTAGTGAGTTTAAGATAAAGGATTTGGGTGCAACTCAAAAAATTTCAGACATTAAGATTTGGAGGGATAGATAATTAAGCTTATTATCCTTGTTACAGTAAAAGTACATTAAAAAGGTGTTATAGTCTTTTTAAATAGATTAATCTAAGCCTATTTGTACTCTCTTTGTAACACATTTTATATTTGATGCTAGTGCATTACCTAATTTTGACGCAAAGAAAGGTTACATGAAATAAGTTACTTAATAGAACATAATTGAGGGTTTGATGTATGTCATGGTATACATAAGACCAGATTTAGTACATGCTATTAGTGTAGTAAGCATGTTTATGAGTAATTTTAGGAAAGCTTATTAAGAAGTTGTTAAGTGGATTATATGATACTTGAAAGGCACGAGTTATATTTTCTTGGTTTATGGTTTTGATGATTCTACTAGTGGTATTGTCGACTATACTAATTTTGATTATGGTGGAGATAACTTCACAAGGAAATCCTTGACATGTTCTATCTTTGCCCTATTTGATTATACAATAGTTAGAAAGCAACACTTCATTCTACAGTTGCTATCTCTACAATAGAAGTACAATACATTTCATTGACAAAATGGATTTAAAAAGGTATTTGGTTGTATGATTTTTTTGACAGTTCGGGTGTGGATGTGTAAAACTTTGTCATTTACTGTAATAGTCAAAGTACAATGAATTTGGTTAAAAATTATGTCTATTATGAGAGATTAATGTGTATTGATGTTAAGTTAAATTTTATTTGAGATATTATTAAGGATAAGGTGTTTTCTGTACAATAGATAGTCGTAGCTGATAATCCAATAGACATGTTAAAAAAGTCGTTATTTGTAGCTTGAAGCCTTTAAAAAATGAATGATAAGGAGTGATTCCCTGTTTAATGTTGGAGAATGTCTGTCAAGGTAAGTAATTGTGAGATATGACTTGAATTTATAGTGGCATAAACCTATTTATGACCCAACCAAAATCTTGAGTGTTATAACCAGAATAGGATACTGCTTGAGAAATCGAAGCAAAACTAGCACCAGTATGGACATATGACTGGCACCAGATATATATGGATCAAAAATTCATAAGTGTGTTAGGCACTAAACTCATGACATGAAATCAAAAAATGCAAGGAAGTATAATTTCACAGACCTTAAGCATATTACATGTAACCTTAAACTATAAATAACTTGATTAGCATTTATATAGTGGGTGTCATGTCATACCCTTGACGTCGTATCATTTTCTTATAATAATAAGAAATCTATCTCCCTACTGTATATAGAGGTCATATTGATTGAAACATATAAACTTTTTGTTTTCTGTTCATTTATTTTTCTTCCAATATCTTTCATTTACGTTACAAGATGATTATAAATAGAACTTATCTTTTGGTCCTTAATATTTACTTGATTCCAAGCCATAGCTAGAAAGTGGTCTTAGGTATATAGTTTAAACCAAATTAAAGAATGTCAAGATTAAGTAAGAGTTGATTCTTTAAATATATTTAGGGTACTTTTATTGTTGAAAGGATGAGAAGCATTGGCTAACCAAAGAAATTTATCTTCATATAAGATATTATAATTGTAATTTAATATATTATTTCTTATTAGACTAGGGATTATAGAGTTATGATTTGGCTAGAATTATGAGTTAGAGATAATGACCTCATTTACTCTTAAATGCCTTTATAGCTCCTCAAGATGGGTTTTGATGCTTGATATAAAAATTATAATATCCATTTACTTCAATACTTTCCTCTAATACTAGGAAGCATTTGAAGCTAATTTCAATTACTAAAAGTTTCAGGGGTTTTGGGAATGAGTTCTAACATGTGAAGAGCTTTCATATTCTCTTAGAGAGTGGCATCTTGCTTATCACCTTGACTAGGGTAATGTCAAGTCCTCCTTTTTATTTTGTCTTGCTAATACCTTTTTATTTCACTTTGGCTTTTAGATAACAACCATTAACTCCATACCACAAGAAGTTCTTAATGATTCTTTTTATATGTTTAAAAACTCTAGCAAGGAGAAGCAAATATGTGTACTAAAATATGTAGAGGCTATTAAGGATTATTTTAATTAGTTAAACATGTATAGCATAAGAAAGTGATCTCATAGTCTATTAATTAACTCTATTTTCGATTAATGGATGAGTGGTGAGAATTCTTTAAAGCTGAGATTAGATGAAAATTATAGGATTACTAGGTACTTAATTGAAAGGATTGTAAGATTAAACTATGTGATTTTAGACTATGTAAGATTTTAATTCCTTATTGAAATAAAGAGGATTGATAAACTAAAAAAAGCTTTACAATTAACTACTATTTTAATGAAGACCTTAATTGAGCAAGCATCAATAAATGAGAAAATAAGTAAGTCATGTGAAAAGTTAGATTGAAAAAATTAGATTTAGATCACTTACGATGATATTTAAAATTTTGATTTTTTTCAAACTTAGCCATTTCTAATTAGAAAATGAAAAAAAATTAAGTAAAGGATAAAGAGGTAAGGTGATAGCGACCTTTCATGCTAGGTTCACCATTAACCATAAAAAAGAAATATAGTATGGAGATACATTAGAGTATACAAGTTCAAAAGAGAAACCATAAACTTTCAAGGCTACAATTACTAAATTTCATTGGTTAAATTCATAAGCTTTTCTTAAATTAACTTTGAAAATGCATATTTTGTTTAAATTTTTTCTTTAACAATCTTAAGATTTTTCAAAAACCAAGAGTTATGTCGCTAATGCTTATGCGTTATGAAGATTATATAGATTTCACATACCAGTGTTGATATGATCCATTTAATTTTTTAAAACATCTTGACCATAAATTTATAGAGAATGTTTTAGCTTGAAATTGCCCTAAATTCTTATATAGAAGAAGGATTAAAAGAGTAAAGAATTTAAAAAATAAGTTAGTAAGCCCTTTATGATTTTTTTTATATGGTGAAGAAATCAAAAACCACATTAATGATATCATTCCCATTCAGATGCCACACTTTGTAGTAAAAAGGGCTATTGAATTCATAAGAACCTAAACACATATAAAGGGGTTTAAGTTGAAGAGAGCAACTCCCACATCATCTATATGGAATGATTTAAAAAGTTCATCCATTTAGAGAGGGCTAAGTTGTTGTGGTTCGATGGAGTTAAGGTTAGAGGGTTCAATATGGCTCAATCTTTTAGTTCCTATGATTCCTTTAAAGTGGAGATAGGGGAGGTAGGCAAGATTTTTAAACTCTTTGGTTCTACTATTTACATTAATAAACAACTTCAAATTAATCTTTGAATATGTAAAAAAGGTAATGAAACATATGCAAAATAAAATATTTATTTTTTTACAATATATCCAACTATATGGTTATCACTTTAGTTGTTTTCATGTCCATCATAGTCAATATTAATTAAAGCACGTTTACACATCAAACATATGGTTTAATGTAAGCAGAGATAATTTGATTTTAATGACCATAAGAAATAATTTAACATTATGAAAAATATCTAAATACAAAATTTATATAAAACTTCTAATGAATTTAAAAAATATGGATTGAAAAGAGTTGACAAAAAATCTAAAAAAATAATATATGTTAATGAATATAGAATGAGACTGTCGATATAACATGACTTAACTAAAGATTAGCTTGAAAAATGTTTAATAATGGCATTATTTTCATATAGTAATCACTAAAGTCAAATTGGTTATGAAGAAATATAGGTATTAATATTGCTCTTAGATTTTAAAAATAAAATTAAAAGTTATATTGAATTATCAAGACTAATTTTATAATTTATCTCTCCCAAAAATGAAATTGATACTTCAACAATTTATCCAATTTTATAAAATTTAAGTACTTTCATTTTGTAAAATTTTAAAGTTTTAAGATAAAAATAAATAAATATAATTGTAAAGACTTAGCTTATATTAAATTATTATTTATTATACTTATAAATTTAGATTGTAGCTTAAATAATAATTTCTAGTTAAACCCATAGAGAGATAATTTCTTCATCCCTCTCTCTAAATTTCTTTGGATGCCCCTTTTTTTCCTGTCTTCCCTCTTTTATATTGAATAAACTAGATTTGACTTTCCTTGTTTAGGTAATAGTCCTTAGAGGAACCTTTTCTACCTAAGATTTATCTGGTCCTCTTCCAATTAAGGAAATGGAATCAAACCTTCTCTCTTCGACAATACAACCCCTTTTAAGTCACTAAGAGAAGGTTCTTCCCTAATTAGGCACTGTTTTTGGCCTTCTACATCTCTCTTATCTATCCTTTCTTTCTTATTACATTTCTTGTTTATTCCTACCTGATTCTTCTCCTACTCTCATTTTCTTCCTAAACCATTTTCTCCTCTCCTTCTTCATCCTTAATGGCTTTAAACTCTTTTACTACTCAATCCTCAAGCTCTCTCAATTTAGTTATGAATCACTTAGCTAACTCTCCTCTTACCTCAGTCAATCTCCTTACCTCAACTTCTAACCTATTGAAGAAAGCCTAGTGTCAGGTAATTGAGACTCTAATCCTAGCCACAAGCTCAAATATTTTCCCCTAAAGTCTAGTAAAATAATGTAGTTTCATTTCTTATTAAAGTTTTAAATATTGAAATTGCAAGATGAAAGCCCTTATCATAGGATTCTTTATGGACAAAATACCCTCTTTCCTTCATATGCAAGCATGGGCAGAATATAAATGGAAGAAGTTAGAGATGGAGAACACACTAATTAATAAAGAGGACTACTTTATATTCAAGTTCAATAATAAGACAAATATGACGAAAGTACTCAAGTTAAGTTCTTAGTATATAAATGACAAGCCTATATTCTTAAAATGTTGGAAACTTGGTGTAGAGTTTAACAATGTACATATGAAATATATCCTCTTTCAAATGATTTTATACAATATACCCTTATAATATTGATCTACTTGCGACTTAGCTACCTTGCTAGTTTCATAGGAAGGATAATTTTTTATGGATAAGAATATAAATAGCTTAAAAAGGATAAATTATATTAAAGTCTATGTAAATTGGATACTAATAAAGACTTACCTAAAACCTTGAAATTGAAAAGATAAGATGAGGATGGGATATGTGAAAATTCTTTTTTTTAAGGGAAGCCTATTAAACCACCTAAAAATATATAAATATATTGGTAGGATATTTGTTACAAATAGCTGTGAGGAAATAATGGGCATTCAACTAATGAATCATATATTCCCACATCCCTATTAAGGTTACCTTTAATAGAGAAACTAAAGGTCCAATGGTTCCAAAGGTAGCAAAAGTTGTAGTTACACATATTATAGAAAATGGTGCAATAGTCACAAAAGATGGGCAATAGTCACAGAAGATGTTGTAGAATCTGAAGAACTTACAGAAAATTTGATATCAATCCTTTTAGTTTATAAAGAGGCAAATCTATATCATATGATAACTCAAAACAATCAAACAGGGAATAGGTTACAATCTAAGTCTAGCATAAATGATAATCAGGAACCAAAGATGAATACAGAACACTCATTAAACTAAGAGAAAATTTCAATACCAACTAAACAAGGACTTTTCTTTTCAGAAGATGCAACTTATACATATGTAAGTTTTAGGATAGCTAGAAAAAGGAGACTAGGAACTAAGCCAAAGAAAATGATTAATAGCAACCCCTTACCCCATCCATAATGATTATTTATTTGAATGTAAGGGTCTTAATTATCCCAATAAGTAAAAGGTCATAAAAGATTATCTCAAATCTAAGAAACCTTTTATGTTAGGTTTAATAGAGACTAAGATAAAGCTTAATAGTATTTAAGAAAGATTTTGGTTTTTAGTAAAAATTTGGACCATTCAACCACTAGGCATACTTCAATGGTAAAATATTGGTGGCCTATGATTTTAATAAAATCTAGGTTTTGAATACTTAACATTCAGATTAATGCCTTCATTTACAAATGATTATTTCTAACTCATCTTCTTATATTAGTATCACTCTTATGTATATAGCTAAAATTGCTTGTCAAAGGCTCTAACTTTGAAAAGATCTTATTTTCTTTGTACTTTACAACAACTCACCTTAGCTCATTTTTGGGGACTTCAACTATACACTCATTCAAAATGAAGCTAAGGGCTTTAAATTCTATTTAAGGCATAATAATGATGATTTCTTGAACTACATCAACAAAGTAGGATCTAAAAATCTTATATTTAATGACCATCACTTTACTTGGAACAATAACCACAATAGTGATATATTTATATGAGAAAAGCTAGATAGGCCCTATATAAACTCATATTAGATGAGATAACTCCTTATAAGGAAAGATTATTTCAGCTTTTTTGCTCTGATCATACCCATATTAAACTCTCATTGTTAACTACATCAATTAGTAAAATCACTCCTTTCGTATCCTTCAATCACCTATCTTACCTACCTAAATTTAAGGAGTCAATAATAAGAGGGCTACAAGTTAATGAAAGTGGTTTTAAATCTTTCAAATGTATTAGGAAATTGCAAGGTATGAAAAGGAAATTGCAAGTTCTTAATAATCACAAGTACAAAGACCAAATTATCAAGGATAATAAAATCAATCTCCTACAAGCCTAAGAGAACCTTTATGTTAAACTAAATGATGAGTTGCTCGATTAAAAAGATAAACAAGCATTGATCAACTAATTAAATGTTTTAGCAGTCCAAAACCCCATTTAAAGACAAAAAAAAATCGTATGACTAAAGGATAGAGAGATGAACACAAAATACTTGCACAATTTCATCCTAACTAGGAGAAACATAAGCAAAATAGTCTCACTAACTAATGAATCTAGAAATATCTATAGCTCTCAAAATAACCCCAAAGAGATGACTCATAATACTACCTAAACACCTTAGGAAATTCTTTTAATAATGCTTCTTTTTTATAGGATATCATCATTTTGTTCAACACTCCGTCGACCAAGATGAAGTAAGCGTATTGGTCAAACCTTTTATAAGGGTCAACAGTAAAAGAACACTCTTCATAATGAATCACAATAAGGCACTAAGCTTATATAGATTAAATTCTTTCTTCTTTCAAAAAAAGGCACCTAATTGGAGATATATTTTCTAAGATAATAATGGAATTGTTCATATATAAAAAATCACTTAAGGAAATGAACAAGACTCACATCTGTTGAATTCCCAAAAATTTCTAACTCTATGTTGTACTTTCAGACTATAAGCTTATAACATGTTGTAATGTCATCTATAAGATCATATCTAAAATAGTATCTATAAGAATGAAGCCTATCGTAAAGACACTTATCATCACTAGCTAGAGGGCTTTCATGCATATAACAAGTACTGATAATAACATCTTGATTGCAAAAAATTTGTTTAAAAGTTACCATAGATGGAAAGAGATCAAGAATTCTTCATTAAATATTAACTTCAATAAGGCTTTTTGACTCCAATTCATCTTCTGCTCCCTAAAGGCAATTGGTTTCTCCTAACCAATTCATCAACTCGATAAAATAATACATAAATACTATCTTTTATAGAATCTTAATAAATGGTGAACCAATTAAGAGATTTTATAGAGCAAAGGGATTAAGGAAAAGATACCTATTATCCCTTTATTTTTTCACAATTTGTATTGAAGTGTTCTTTAAGATAATTTCAAAGAAAAATGAGTAATAAAGGAATACTATTACAAATGCAAGAAACTAAAATAATTCAATCTCACTTTTTTGATAATTTATTATTATTTTATAAAGCTAACATAAATTTAATATATATGATAATAAAGTTTGTGAAGCTATTTCAAAATAATTTAAGGCTATTAGTTAATCCTAAAGCAATATCATAATCTTTATCGATTACCCCAACAAATAGAGTAAGTTCTCCAAGTCTCAAGATTCAAACTTTAGAATCCACCTTTAAAGCATTTGGGAATGCCAATTTTGGTTGAATAACTATCACACAAGGACTGTCAACCTTTAATTAAGTCATTACTAAAGAGAATAAGGCACTAAAACAACAAGCATCTATCATTTGCTAGAAAACTCCAACTGATGAATGTCATTTTATACAACCTATACATCTATTAGAACTCATGTTTATTCCTACCCCAAAATCTAGTTAAGCATTCTCAAGAACTTTTTATTGACAAAAACTACTAGTAATTCCTGGGGCAAAGAAAAACTGGACAAAGGTATGAACTTTTAAGGATAATCTTTCCCCTTACCTATTCCTTATTTGCATGGAAGTCCTCACCCTTATGATGAAACACAACATCTCCTCTAATTCCAATTTCAGATACCATTTTAAATGTAAGAAGCTTTCACTAATTAGTTTATGTTTTGCAGATGATCTTATACTTCTTTGTAAGGCAAGTGTTCCTTCGGTTTCCCTATTGATGAGTACTCACCTTAGTTTTAAGGAGCTGTAAGGATTGAGTATCAATTTATATAAAAGCTTCTTCTTACTCTCTAAAAGTGATGATCACCTTACCTATTCCTTATTTGCACGGAGGTCCTCACCCTTATGATGAAACACAACATCTCCTCTAATTCCAATTTCAGATACCATTCTAAATGTAAGAAGCTTTCACTAATTAGTTTATATTTTGCAGATGATCTTATACTTCTATGTAAGGCAAGTGTTCCTTCAGTTTCCCTATTGATGAGTACTCACCTTAGTTTTAAAGAGCTGTTAGGATTGAGTATCAATTTCTATAAAAGCTTCTTCTTACTCTCTAAAAGTGATGATCACCTAACACTTTCCTTGTCACAAGCAATTAGAATGACAAAGCAAGAACCTCCTCTACTGTATTTGGGCATTCCTATTTCTTCCAGGACACTAAGATTAAGTGAAAGTCTTCCTCTAATGGATAAAATTCAAAAAAAATTAGGGTACTGGACTAATAGAACTTTGTCCTATGGAGGTAAGCTTCAGCTTTTAAAATCAGTAATAATGTCTATGTAAGTTCACTGGTGCTCTTACATCTTCCTCTTAAAAGGACTAGTTAAAACAGTGGAAAAACTTATGAAGCAGTTCCAATGGAGTAAAGGAAAAGGTGAGAAAGAATAGCTAAAGTGAATTGGAAGCACATTTGCCAACCGAAGGAGGCAGGAGAGTTAGGATTGGAGTCAATCAACAAGAACAACCTACTTCTAGTGACCAAGAAAATTTTTAGAATTTTAGGTGAAAAAATTTCATTGTGGATCAAATGGATTCATACCTATATATTAAAGGGTGAGAGTTTTTGGGCTCTAAAGAGTAAGGACAGCTACTATTGGTTTTTCAACCAACTTCTCAGGATGAGGGAAGATGTCCAATAGCATGTTACATGTAAAATTGGGGTAGCAGATAGAATATCTCTTTGGTGTGATAATTGGACCAGTCAAGGGGCTTTAATGAATAATCAGTTGGCTAGATCAATGCTGGGAAGATTTCCAAAGAAGGCTAAGCTTCAGGAGATAGTTAGGAATGACAGTTGGTTGTTTTCCTTAGAAGAACTAAGACTATTGGTTATTCCCCAATACAGAAACTGCGGGGAAGATGATATATTCTTATGGGATGGAGTTCCTGTTTCAGAAATCACTAACAGGCAGGCTACAAGGTTGATGGAAGGAGCAGCAACTAGAATAGGGTGGTGTTCCCTAACTTGGAGCAAGGCTCTCAAACCAAATGCCAGCTTTCTTCTCTAGCTAGATATGTTGAACAGGCTAAGTACTAAGGATAGCCTGAAATTCCTATCCTTTCCTGGGCACTGTATTCTGTTCAATCTAGAGGAGGAGACTAGAGATCACCTGTTCTTTCAGTGTGGGTTTGCTAAGGAAGTGTGGAATAAAATCTCTAATCTTTGTGTCCTTGGAACTAGGCAATGTAGTCTCACAGATATCTTATTAGAGATATCCCAATTGCATATCTCTAAATACGATAAAGAAATACTAATGATAGCAGTTGCAACTTGCCTCCAGACTATTTACAAAGAGAGAAATAATAGAAGATTTAAAGGGTTCTCTAACAGTCTAAGCACTCTCATAGAACTCTCTACAGGGAATATCAGGGAACAACTAATTATTAATCAGTTGGGGCAATATAGTAGCAGAGGACTGGCTCTCTCTTGGAGAATATAGTCCTCAGAGGGTCTCTATTTGGATATCAATATAGTAAATAAAACTTCCTAAGCACAAACATTCCCAAAGCAACTCAAGCAATTCAAGCAAGACATAGTTATTCAAGCAGTTCTCGAAACAACCAAATCATAACAGTAGGGGAAAGAAGACTAGAAGGAATCACTCACCTTTGAAAGCTCCTGGAAGCACCTCTCCAGACCTATGGCTTGCCAGACTAGACAATGAAAGAAGACTCCTCAGCGTGACCTGTTTGTTTGAAGAATGAAGAAACAAAACAAATAGTACCAAAAACCTTATCAGAGACGTAAATCTTTCGAGCTAGAGAAGGAGGGAAAGAAGAACAGAAGGAAAGATTCACCTTTGAAAGAACCTGAAAGTACCTCTCCTGGAACTATTGCTTACCATTTGGGTAAAGGAACCAAGACTTCAGTTTCAACACGAAGCCTGTTACATATGAAGAATGAGGAAACAAACCAAAAAGCTTCAAATATCCTACCTGAGTTGTAAACCCCTTTGAGCTAGAGACGGATCGAAAAAGAAGAGCATCGCCATCGTCGTATTGTAGATTCCAGAGAACCAACCTAATTGAGTAATCTTTCGAAGAGTCAAGAAAGGGTAGTAGACTTTTACCCTAATTAGCGATACTTTTGTCCCTAAGCTGTCGTTTTGTTTATTGTAATTGTAATGTTGAACGTCATCATGTGATGAAAGAGGAGAGCTTTTCCTCTCCTTAGCTGTAAACTATTCTTTACTACTTAATGAATCTTCAAATTCTCAAAAAAAAAAGGATAATGTAGGTTTAGGTATAATTTCAATAAGACTAGTGAATACGCTGCTCTTGGCAAAAAGCTTACTAAAACTAGTAAAAAACTAGGAGTCTTTGTGTGTCAAATGAATCCATATTCAATCATTAAATAAAATAAAGTTTAACACATCACAATCACTCATACAAATTCAAAGTATTATGGATACAATCAATACAACAACAATAACAACAACAACATCTATTATAAATCCCGCTGAGACGCGTGGTTTAGGGAAGTCTTGTAATACGTAGCCTTACTCCTTACTAGTAAAGAGGTTGTTTCCAAATAACTCACATGTATGAATAAAAATTAAAAATAAAAAGAATACAAAAATATAAATAAATAAACAACCATAAAATTAGAAAAGAAAGGAATGAAAAATAAATAATTAATTAAAAATAATAAAAATAAAATACTAGGAAAAAATAAGTAAATAGATAAAAAAACAAATATAAATAATATACAATACCATACGAAAAGAAATAAATGAGATACAATCAATAATGAGCTAAAATATTTGGAAATGACAAAGGCACGTAGTTACGGTACGATAGCTAGAACAATCAAAAACTACTGTACAAGCTTTCAAACTTCAATACGCTGAAATCAAGTATAGATAAGAGCTCTAAAGTAGTAAAAAATCATATAAGGTGGCTCATGGAACTGGCCCTTGGTTAATTCCAGAAGGTTTGCCAACATTTAAAGTAATATCCTAAATTATAACCATAACTCAAAAAAGGAAGACAATAATTATATAACCAAGATATCCCTCTAAATCCTTCACCATCCAATCTACTTGGAGATCTTCACAACACCACTTCATCCTACTAGAGGATCGCAATACGCAGCGAAAATAAAAATTGCAATCATATATTATCTATTGCGCTTAACAACATACTAATAATAAGAATAGGTAAACGATAAATACCTGGAAAGTGACGATTTTTTATACGAAACTTCAAAACTACGAAGTCTCTATGTACTCCACACTGAAAAATATGTCCCGCTTTCAACACTTGATATGGCTTTGGTTAATTTGAAGAACTTTTCTTCAAATATCTATTTTCTCTTGTCCTTTTGTGTAGATGACTTTTATATACAAACGAAAAACAACATGCATGTGTATATTTTTCGTTTCCTATATGTTGCCTCTTTCATACACTCAAAAACTTCTTTTTTTGTATCTTGTATGTATTTCACCGCACACACACCGTAACACAAACTCTCTCTTGTATGTAGTAACGTCCAGAAGAACAAAACAGTTATGGCTTTCACATAA
>JAOSBL010000008.1:11690049-11707720 GCA_027568915.1 Erythroxylum roraimae
AACAATAAACGTAATATGATAATAAAATCATTTGCCATGTTATTAATCAAAATTAATAATTACAAAACTAAAGTGTTCAATATATTACATAACGATTGGGTCATGGGCATAATTCCAACACCTACTACTTGGTTTAGTTTGGTATGCTTTTCCAATAACCCATCTAATGCCTCTTTTATACTATGGTTAGCTATTAAGCAAAAGCTCAATACTAAAGATATATTAAAATTCACAATTGCAAGCTCTAGTCTTTATAATCTCTACAATCAGGAAACTGAGACAATCATTCATCTCCTTTTCAATTGTTAGTACTTCATCAGTCCTCTGTAGTGCTTTAGAATAAGTTTTAAAGACCTATAACAACTATTATAAAGAGTAGAACTCGCCACAAATAATTGAATGGGCAAGCAATAAAAGATTTAATACCAAGGTAGATCAAACAATTTTTTAGACTTGGTTTTAGCTGCATCATCAATGCACTCAAGACGGAAAAGAATCAAAGGAAAAATAGAAATGCATATTATGAAGTTCAAGCATTAAGCTATCACACATTTTCATATATCAAGAAAATCATTATTGACATTGTAAAAGAGATCACCAAGCTAAGCCTAACATAACTTCAAGATAGAACATCCCTTAGAATAGTTAAACTTCTTAATTAGCTCTTGTAGGTTTTAGATATGAATTTGCTAAAGCTTAAATCCTTAGGTATCTTATTATTCTTCGAGCGTAAGATTCGTGGGCTTTTTCTGCCAAAACTTAGTCCTTTTTTTTAAGTCAAGAACATGTCTCTTTTATTCTACAATAAGATAACATTTCGCTTTCTGGATTAGCCTTTTAGTAAATGCCCTTTTTGGAGTTCTCTTGTTGTATATTTTCTTCAACCTCGTACTTTCTTTTTAGGGTTCTTCATTAATTAATTCATTTTTATTTTAAAAAATCAACTACTTTTAAAATCTAAATGAAATCCAAAGAATTTAGCATTCATTGTCGTTGCAAAAGAAAGGTATAGGGACTTGACTTTTTTTATTTTTTGTGATTTCACGTATTTTAAAAATATTTTTATTGTTTAAAATTATTTAAAATAACTTTTGATGCATTACATATTCTAAAACAAGATTTTTTGTTTGACGTTTTCGTATTATTTTAATAAATATTATGTTGTAAAATTGACTCAACTTATCCTCGAGCAGCAGTTGATTATGAAAAGGTGTTCAAAGCGAATTATCCTTTAATTAGATAACATGCTCATTTCACTGTAAACCATAATTTTATTTAATTTTATTTAATTTTAATAATAATTTTATTAAAGTGACACAACATACATTTGATAAGAAGTCCTTTTTAAAAAAATGAACAAAAAAATATATTTATTAAGTATTTTAGAATAGTAAAGTATTTTTTAAAGTATCTTTTACCTAAAAGGAAAACAAATTTGAGGTCGAGAACTGTGCCTCCAATCAAGTTGACGTTGAAAAATTGTCAGGCCTGCTTGGTATGAAATACCACTTTTGGGCCTAAAATGTTACATCAGAAGAGAGATTTATGGGCCGAAATAGCAATCTAATGCTCAGGGCTCATATCACTCAGACCAAGCCAGTGCCAAACAAAATCTGTCCATTGTCATGTAAGACGACGTGCCGTAGTGGAAGACTGGTGGTGCCTCATTTGTCGCTGTATCATGTTCAAGCCACCAGACAATCGTTCCTGACTAGATATCAATTTGTCGGATTAGCTTAAAGAGCTAAAGCTGTAAAATCGTTGAATGGAATAAATTTGGTCAATGGTACTCTCGTCTTTTAATCGGTTTATAAGGATTTCATTGCTTAATTTTCAAGTCTTGTGAAAAAGGCAAATGAATAGTACGTATAACAGTAGACCCAATACATGATTATTCATTAAAGCATCTCTCTCTCTGACATTTGTAATAGTTAACGGTGCAAGTCTGGAAGGTCAAATTTTCAGTAATTGAGTAATGAACTCAGGAGGAACTTGAATTGAGGGTCACGAAGATGTGCCCTTCAAGTAAGGGTGGCAGCCAATTTTGGTAAGTGATGTAACAAAAGTTGAACATTTTCAACTACATTGTCTTCCTTATTTTAATCAACTGTCCTTTTGACACAGGCTGGGTTCTTACAGCCACAACTAATTGTAGCTCGTGAGTCAATTATACAGTTTCAAGGTCTTGATCAAAATACACAGTTACTTGGGCATGTGAATTTGTACTATACTAATAGGTTTCCAGTTCTGGGCCAGACATTTGGGCTCTTTTACCCTTTCTGCTTCACATGCTGTCATATCCATTTCTAGTTTGGGTACGAAATCATGCACCTCAGGAAGTTCTGATAAAAACAAAAATTATTTCACAGCCTTTTTTGTACCTCTGATCACATAGCTCTTGATTTTGAAATTTCTTCTCCTTTAAAATAAAAGCCATTGCAAGCATCTAGATATCTTTAAAAGTAAGCAGAAAAAAGGAATAGTGAAAGCAACAACTGAATCATTTTTGGTCGCTTATGCGAGTAAACAACTAAAGCATCATAAACTGCAAGATTATCAGAATTAGACATCCAAGTTGGCCTTTTGTGGCCAATTTGCAGCATTTTTACTGTCTATTTGTCCAGAAATCTTCAATTCACAAAACCACGGAAGAAGATTACAAGGCATATGGGCTGATATATTGTTGGACCACAGAGCAAAGTGCATTAAACTTTATGCTGGAGATAATTTTTTGTGGTCCTTACTTGACTTATTATTATGCACCATCGCCTCTTCCCTTATCTTGAAGAGAGTGTTGAAGCACGGGTGAGGATTTTAAATTATTTTTTAAAAAAAAAAAATTGCTTTTACCACTATATAATATGAGCATCTGCAATTTTGCATCTTTTTAATTGTACTAAATAATTTGGTCTCAGCAAATTAAGCTCTTGTCAGCTATACATATCTAATATTCATCAAAAACATGTTCATGACTTGTTTTGAATTTGAGCTAAATTACAAGGAAAATAGAGTGGCGGTTGTCAAGACTTTCTCACTCTGTTCAATATAGGTATGCCCTGCCCCGATATATTTGCAACACTAATTCAAGACGAGTAAGTAACTCCTACTAAGCACAATTTAAGTGTGTAAAGCATGCTGAAAAAGAAGTGGAAACCAGAGATAGCAACTAATCTGTGATTTGAGGGGGAAAAGGTCACAAATGAGGAGTGGGCTATGCTTTTGCTAGATTGGCATAGAGATTCGTTCGCCACTTAGTAGGTTATGTCATTGAATGTGATGGTACTCTCTTTTCCTTTTTAAATGCCCACTCTGCATTGCATTGCATTGCATTGCGTTGCATGCGTCTCTATGGACCTGATTAGCTATAGCTCCAAATATACTTTAAAGGAAAGCCCCCCATCTAATTAGGAAGACCCATCATGCCATGCCTTTTTCTCATGTTAAAACAACTCACAACATTTCCATTTTCAGTTCAACTTTTATATTGAGAGATGATAGATACCTGAATGGAGAAACAAAAAAAGGTCATTAAGTTGAAACGTTTTATATAATGAAAATTAAGGGGATAAATTACATACATACCCTTCATTGATAGCAACCTCGTTTTCTTGAACCTATTTAACCATGTGTGGCTTCGCCATTGCCTATATAAACTTGCACTTCGAATTAACATTCTTCTCCTCTAATCAGTCTTGTTTAATATATATATATATAATAGAAAAAAAAACATAATATAATTTATTTTATTCGAGTTTGTTGAGGATTGGAAGAAATATATAAATTTTCCTTTTTTTAAATTGTTAAGTTAATCATATAATAGCTGATGCGATCATGAGATCACTAAGAACTTTGAAACTTTTGTTTACTTCCAAGAGCAAAATTTAGCCATGTGCAAGCATATGGGATTTTGGTACGGCAATTGGTGCATACGTTACTCCTCCACCAAGAGTCTTAATCGGTCCTAACGACAAAGTGAGTGTCATACACCATAACTTGGTGTATTTTAAATAAAGTTTGCGTCCAGTAAGGCATCATTTTAACAATTCTCTGAAGGTGAGATAGAAAATAACAAATTATACAAGCATAAAGCATTCATTTACTTGAAGTTGTTGTTGGGAGCTTTTACTGATTAATTTAGGCCATTTTCATTATAGTGTGGGGACACGAACTAGCAAAACAATGATTAAGGAACCACTTCCAGTTGGCTCCCCCCGTAAGCAATTCTTGATGGTTAATTACCACCAACGGAACATCAAGTAACTACACATTAGGTGGATAACCGTTTTAGGACAAATGGCTTAAGCAAACATTCTATATTTTATGATGGGTGATACAAACGCCACACCTTGCTTTCATCTCGATTAGCCGCCTACTTGCAGTTGCAGAGCCGAGACACAATATTTAACTCTTTATGTCTGAATCTAATAATGAGAAGCTTACTTTGAAGGTGACATATTATATCATTTTCTTAATGATTACATTCCTAATTGACAAAATCCTAACACGTATATATACTAATCTGTATATGTAAAAAAGTCCAAAAGAAGCCTCACAAACAACTCGCATGCATGGTCTACAAATTTAAGCCTGAAAAAGCAAATCAAAGTAAGGCTGCCACGGGATTTTGATACGTATAATTTAGTGTTTTGTTTTTTCCTTCCTGAGTTGGTTGGTATCTGCAGACCAATTCTTATATATAACATATACATATAGAGACACCCATAACATAGCTGGTGTTAGGGTCAAGGACTCTATTAGTATTAGAGAGAGAGAGGACCTGACCCATACAGAGGGCAGGGCAGTTGGACCTGCAAAACTCAACCACAAGACGTGCAGTCGCAAAACAAGATTACTGACTTCATCAATGACCAAACTCAAAACAAACCACCCACCAACAATTCCAGAAGATAAGAGAGAGACCCCAGCTAGTTTCATAAGTATTATATAGAATCTAGACAAGACACACATCATTCAAGTATTGCTTTCCGCACCATCACCTACCTTATTTAATAATCAGTAATCACCAACTTATGAGATCTCTGCCTCCCTTAAAAGGAAAGTGAAACAACTAATGCGTAGCCATTATAAGATCCTTGGAGCCATCCAATTCCATGTATGAGAATGGGTTTATCCTAATTAAGTATTAGGTTTAGGATTCGCACAGTTCAAAAGGCAAAAGCCACTACACATAACCAAAAAAGATTGTTAATTATAGTTAAGTTTGTTTAATAAAACCACTAGGCCTTTCAGAACTACTTTGTAACCCATGATTGTAGACAACAATACCCAATGAGAAGAACAAAGTTAGAATCTCAAATCCTCGCTAAAATATTCAAAACTGATCATTGAAAAGCTTTCTCCTACATTGCTAATCAACTAATTAAACTACACAGACCCCATAACACAAGTACACTTTCTAAATCGACTTTATTCCACATCTTACACAAGATTATACTAAAGAATAAAAGATAACAAGATATGTTAGAATAATATGTAACCAAAGGAAGTGTATGTGTGACCACTTTTTGCTTCTTTCTATCAGACACAAGATAAAGAATATATCTCTCTCTCTCTCTCAAGCTCATGTTGCTCAATCTATTGAGAATGGATGGAAATCGGAACCTAGCTATCAATCAATAGACAAGAGAAGTTTATGATCCCAAGAAGTAACAGCAACCAAGCGCAGCTACCTCCATATAAAAAGAATTAATAAAATTAATTAGCAGAACAGCCAAGTAAACAGTGCATCCAACCCAAGTAAGTCTAATTAAGTACGTAAAAAGAGATAGTAATTAGATACGAGGGAACTGAAAACAAATTTGCCTCTGGTTCAATCTCTTCTCTCCCATGTTATCTCAAGAAAGTTGGTGATAACCATTAATTAAACTAAGAAAACCCAAAAAAAGAAAAAGAAGAAGAAGAAGAAGATGGAGGAGGGATTGGATGAGGAAGAAAGAACTGGAAATTATGAAAGAAATGAACAACTAAAACCATGCTTACTCTATCTAGCTAAAAACTTATTATAATAGTCATCGTCACCCGCCAATTTCTGGCCACATGCATCCCCATCCCCAGTTCAAAGATCAGGAAGATGAAGATGAGCCATTAGTCCCAACATGTGCAAGGCTATCATTATCAAGCTGAAGATCGTGGTGATGGTGATTCATGTTCTCAGTGCTGTTATTGTTCATATTGTGGTTGATGTCACTATGGGTGGTCTCCAGATCAGTGGTTGCAATACCATTCCCATTATTATTGTTGTTACTATCCCTCTTGCCAAAGGTGTTCTTGTTGTTATGCATCCATACCTTTAAAACGCCCCTATCGACCCCAATTTCGTTGCAGAACTCCATAACCAAGTCTTCGTCTCTTTTCTGCATCTTCCACCCTACTCTTTGAGCGAACTCAAACATTCTCTCCTTCTGGCTATGCGTGAACTTGGTCCTGAAACGTTTCCTCGCAGAAGAGGAACCTGGGGGTACGCTCAACGTTGCATTGTCGTTTAAGCCGCCAGAGAGGGCCAAAAGCATGTGGGGGGCGGAGGGATAGTAGGAGGAAGATATGGGTGGGGGAGAGGCGGAGTTGGGGCTCCGATGGGAAAGTGGTGCAGGCGGCGGTGGAGGGTGGTGGCGATGGTGGGGTTGATACTCGAGTGTGGTGGTGGTGTTCGCTGGAGGAGGGGAGTCCTCTGGTTCGCGGCGGTGGAAGTTGCGATGGCACCCGCAAGCAGCGCACGTTAAGGAAGTCGGGTCGGTGTGGGTGGCAGTCGGCGACGGCATGAACTCGCCGCAGCCGTCGAGAGCATGGCCGCCTAAAGAGGCTGCGTGGTTTTTCAGACATTCTTTGTAGCTTATGACAATTGGCTGAGCAATATGGTGGTGGTGGTGGTGGTGGTGAGGGTGGTGACGTTTGAGAACTCCGTTGGTAAAAGATAAGGGCTTCGCCGGCTGGATCCGAGTTGGGGTCTCGGTGTCTGGCTCCGGGGATTTTCTGGGTGGGGGGGTGGTGGTGGTGGTGGTTGCAGCTGGGGTCAAGTCCATAGCTCAAGCTTCAACCTACAAAGTAACTCTACAAGAGAAATGACAGATTCATTAAGTTTACCAAGTTTAAAGACTGGCTATTTTTGGTACAGGAGAGAATGGATTGGGGGATTCTGAGTTTTTTCGTCTGTTGTGGTTATGAAACGGAGGGGGTGGCTGAGATGATGGTGGTGGTGATGGTAGAGGAGGAGGGGGAAAAGTCCTTTGTTGGAAGAACAAAGTGATGATAAAAAAAATCTGGGTTTTTGTGGTTGTCCTTCTTAACCTTAACTCACTTGGGTTTTTTCTAACCCAAAGTTGTAATTCTATGGTTAAGTCCTTTACTCTACATGGGTTAGATTTTTGTGTGTAATAAATGTAGGTCTGCTAGTCATTGACCCTAGTTGCAGCAGTATATACGAATACGAGTGTTACTTTTCTTTGCTTTTAGTTTTAGCTGTAGACAATGCAAAGCACCAAAATCCACATAGTTATTGTCCGAGTTTGTCCAAAGAATTACCTTAATTTCTAGGATAGGGACTCAGTGGTTACGACTGAGTTGACACGAGGAGTTGGTTGAATAGTAATGACGTAGAATCATAGGAGCTGAAACTCTCCTCCACCTGCAGTCCGTCGGAGAATTTCTGTGACCCAAATTAACCATGACTTGGTCCTGCAAATCGTGTGGACCATTTCCATAAGCATCTTCACTCTTGCTTTTTGCTTTCAGCTACAACCATAATTTAATCAAATTAGAAAAACTACACCAGGTTTTATTAGTAGATCGCTATATTGATTAGATGGAATATTCGTTACATGCAACCAAAGAAGCTAATGAAAATTGGTACACTCCCCAGTTAAAACTCTTCAATCAGGGTAGATGGGTAAATTAGGTTTATTTAGTCAAGTGTGCAAGTCACGCTACATTCTTAAATTTTAGAAATTGTAGGTATTCTTGTCGACTTGGGAGAGTTTTCGTAAACTTTTATTTTTACATCTACCCGAAAAGGTCACCTTTTTCTCTCTCTCTTTCTCTCTGTTTCCTTTAAGCTAAACGACACCGATTCGAGTTTTCTCCTGCCCTCCCTTCCTCGGTGTAACCCTGACCTGTAAGTGTAACCCCGGTGTAGGGTCACAGGGAGACGCGAAACAATGTTTTGGACAAAATTAGCCTCAGTGATGTTAAGAAATAGGTCTCCAGTCTCGACACAACTTCTAAAAGAAATCATCACAATTAACAAGATTTCGGAGCTTTAAGATAATAACACGTGTTAATTGTCATTGGACCCGTTGACACGTGGAGTACGCACGTCCGAAAAGTAAATCCTCCTTTCTTTTCAAAAGTCAAGTTTTCGATAATTATAATTTGTCGAACATTAGGAAGTATAGGAACTAAAATATAGATGAAGAGAGAGATGGTTGCGTACTTGCAGGACTACAGTAAAGATGGTGAGATGAGATGAGCTTCATGGCACTGATTTTGTTGTGAAGCAAATTATCTGGTAGTGGCAAATCAAAGGGTCGTAACTCGTCAGGAGGAGGCGGAGATGACTGACGTCATCAGACCAATCATCTAGCAAAGCAGCAAAGGTTTAATCATCGATATGTGTGTGTGTACATAACCGTTGCATTGAAACTCACAAACCTGGAATTGAATTTATTAGTATTAGTTTATGTATTTATTGTGTGGCTTTTCAATCTTTTATTTTTATTATTTATTCAATTTCATTTCAATTATTAGTTATTTTGAATTGATTTATATTTCAACGAGCTACTTTCCTTTAAAGTTTTGCTACCAAAGTAATAAAGTTGAGGTTTTCAATGAGTTACTTCCTTTTTAATTTTGTTGAATTAGTAGATCCAGCTATCCGCTTTTATGAGATATTTGGTTGAGCACCGTCTGAATTAGCGCCGTCGACGAGCATTATAGGAGTTTGAATTTGAAAAAAAGGCAATTTACTAAGCACCCACCTGGGCTGAAATAGACATGAATTGTTTAGGTACGTGATTACGAGGAGGTACCAATGTACTTCTCCAGACAACTTTTACTGTGCAGCTACGGCAGCTTAGAATTCCCAAGCTTTCATCTGAAAAGAGAAAATGACATGATCCAACGGTTAAAAAAAATAAAAAGGATTAAGTTGAGACTTACAGGGTCCCAAAAATTTACATAATTTGATGGATATGGTGTGTTCTTATACAAGGACAGCGTACCTTGTTGCACCTAAGACTTTGCACATTTTTAGGTACAAGGATCATGTTTTCTACAGGTCCGTAGGGTATTCATTGACAGCTACTTTTGCTCTCTTCTCTATTTTACTTTTCATTCTTTCCATTCTATAAACAGTGGGGTAATCCGTAATTCAGGTTATGACACTCTGAAGAGCTGTACTTGCTTTGGTTCAGGTTGCGTCCAGTTAATCAAAGTAAGGCTTCAATAAACTCAAGAGAATATCACACTTTCATTGATATACGAATCTTTAAATCCGATAAAGGCTAGTGCAAGAAAGATCAAATATTTGTTTTGTTCTAATAAAAATTAGAACCAACGAGTTCTGTTTAGCTACTTCTTAATTTTAAATTTTCAAAAGAGGAAGATAAATCATATGCATTACAATTAACATTAGAAACTGTTTTCCTATATTAGAAATACGTAATGTATGTATTCTACGTTCCTGCCAATCCATAAAGCAGTCTCCCTATATTTTTTAAAGTAAACATTATGCTAATATTAAGGAAAATTACATTACATTAAAAAATGTTTTCACTAATTAACAAAATAAGAAAATATTAACCCTATCTTTAATCTTAATAATATATTTTTTTTTGTATAAATGAAAATAAGAAAAGTTACATAAGACGGCAAGGGAATTCGGTCCCCAACATAACCTCCGTAAGGAGAAGATGGGACACAATAGATGTATTTACAAAATAAGTGATACCAACGTCAAAATATCCGGTATAATTCGCCAGTCAATCTGCGCAGTAAGGCTAAGAAATGGTTAACGAGGATGGGCTACTTGGTGTTGTACTTGTCCTCACTCCCGTGACTAGCCATCTGGATTTTGGTCAGGCCTTTTCTTCCCGAGACAAAAAAAGACGATGTCATTCAACTTAGTTCTACTCATGATGAATCTTAATTACAAAGTTGAATTAATTGGTTCCCCTTACCCTTTTGGTTGCAAGTATAGATTCATGTCATGTGAGGTTAAAGATGTGTCATGTTCAAACAAGGCCGTTGCATTATGGGCACAGTGTGTGCAGTTAGTGGGCATTATGACATAAAGGGGTAAGAGATTGCATGATGCAAATCCATTCCTTTCCGTGTCTCCTTAAAGATTATATGCATGAGGAGTGATAATCAAGGCAACCGCCAGCAAAGCTTTTCTGCAATAATGGGGCTGTTCTCTTCTTCCAGGTAATGCATCGACTGGTTCATTTCTAGTTATATACTGAATCGAACAGAACTGGATATGTGGCTTCTAGTTCAAGCATTCTTAGAAGACAAACGCATCCATCAAATTGGTTCTAATTATTTCCACCTATTTACCCAGTCATATGGACTTCAAATTATGCCAAACTAGCTTACATTGCAAAAGAAAATAGCTTCCTCACCACTACGAATGTAATAAAAGTTGCATTTTTAATTTTAATATTTTTACTAAAATAATAACCACAGCATATTAATTTAGAGTGTTTAAATTAAAATATAATATTTTCAAGACATTCAATTTAAAATTTAGAGTGACGAATTATTTAACTCGGTGTATATCCATCAATTATATATCATGTCAACGTAGATAAAGTTTTTATATTTAAATAATAACATGGATTTTACCATGTCACATAAAAGTCACGTGAATTAATAAAATTTATATCTTTTACTTAAACTTAAATAAATTATTTTTAATTATGATAATAACTCTACTTACAATTAATAAATTTAGTTGAACTAAAATATTCTAACACCGTTCCGTCCTTATATCAATATCATGACCTCTCCTTGATGGCTTCTCATCGCTTAACCATGCCTTCTTAGACACTGAAGTCCTTCGACATTAGGTGTGTAGGAGTTGGTCTCTAACTTTTTTCTTCCTAATTCCTTAGCTTTAATTGATTTTTTGACATCTAAGGCAATGTAAGTATTTTAGGCATTGGATCTCTTTGGCTTGCTTAACAGGTTTATTTAATTGGAGAAAAAGAAGCATAATTTTTTATTTTGATTTGTGACTAATAATAGAGTCTTCCATCTTTTGAATGGTATTTGGGTTAACTGATAACTTACATATCACAAATTATTTCCCAAATTGACTTCTATTAAGCCTTGTCAACGTTCCATCTTTCATCGTTTATTTCAATTAAGCACATTTATCTAATTTTTTATATATGGCTTGAAGCTAAGAGTTTTAATAAATGAAATTAAGTTGATAGTAAGTAATGAGGCTCTAAGTTGGTTAGGCTCTAAAGCTTGTTTTTGAATTAAAAAATGTGATATAATTTTAATTTCCTACTCACAATAATATGGTTAGGTGGTGGGAGAGTCAAGGAGAAGGGAAGGGTACCTTAATTTGTTTTGCTGGCAGATGTTGTGCCCATTATTCATTCTTTTATGACGTTGTGAATAGAGAAGAACAACTTTGTTCAAGGCATGTCTCTCTTAATTTCAAAATTGCCTTTTGTGCAATATGTGATGATTATTTTTTTTTCTTATAATGTCAGCTCTAATTAACTGCAAGACTTATTGCAGCGTTACGTGTCTGCGTCACCATCAAGGTTTTTATGTTAAACTATGATATCATTCAAGGTAAAAAGGAAAAACCAAGAAATTACACCCTCTAATTCTTAAAATTTGTAAGTGATGTTGTTTTACATTAACACATGCATCTAATTAAAAGGACAAGTCAATCAGTTACTAACATGTGATTTAAATTTAATATACTCGAAGCTCAATGGCATCTTAGAGATAAGATTTGATAAACTTTCCATCATTTAGGTTTTTTTAGCATTTTGTATAATGCTCTATGCTTCAAATTAGTTTAGTGTTTGAACTTTTATTTGAAGTTTTAGGACGTTTAGACTTTTTATGCAATATTGGTCTTTACGAAGGTGTATGAAACTTACTTACATAGGTGTTATTAGTGTGATAGTTATAGTTGCAGCTCCTAAAGCTATAAAATCCTCATCATCATCTTCTAATACAACGTTAAGTTCAAATGCTTCAAATGTGAATTAATATTTTCAGCTAAAGGCTTCATTAAGAACTTTATGGAGTGATTATAATGTAAGAAGGAGATTTCATGGATGCTTCAATTATCTAGTGAATTCTAATTTTAATTAATTTAAAGAATTTTGTGTTTAATATTTGAACTATGATTTTTTTCAAGTTAGAGATGTAATTTTTTTTCCACGTGGTACATGACAAATTTACTATGTGGATTGCTAAAATGATTCATAAGTTAAGGAAATAACAATTTATATTAAATAAAACAATTGAAAGAGTGAGGACTAAATGAAGTTCATAAAGTAAGACATCAATATGTTGGTAAATGAGGGAAAAAAAAAGTTAAAGTTTATGTTAATGAGTATTGTAATAGGATTTGGTATGCTTATATTGGTTGTTATTTTTTACTATATTATGGAGAAATAGAGTTAAATTGCAATCTTAAAGATGAAACTTCACTTTTATTGAATGTAAATGATTGTGCAATTTAATTATATAGTCTATGATTATGTTAATGATAAAACTTATTTTTCAAAAAAAAAAGATAAAACTTGACTTCTATTTAACTATATCAAACTTGTTTTATATATAAAATAATAATAAAAGAGCAAAAAGACTCCCCATCATTTACCATATGTCACTTAAAATATTATCATAGGGTAAATTATTAAAAAAATGGACTTTACTCAATACTAACTCAGACCTTTAAAAAATGCATTAAAATGCTCTAACTTATAATTTTTCATATAAGTAACCTACCATCAAACCCCAAGTTAACACACTTGGCCTAAGTGTTACACATCAAATTCAATGTTTACAAACTAAAAAAAATACTTAAAATATTAAACCTTAAAAGCCCTTAGCAGAAAGAAAAATACTTGGAATCGATAGTAGAGCTTTTATCACTTTTATCATTGGCGGGTGGTCTATAAACTTAGGAATTTTAGGGTTTAGCATTATAAGTATTTTTTAATTTTTAAACATTACTCTAATGTGTAAACCAAGTATGGGAGAGAGTAACAACTTAATAGAGAAAGTTACAAACTGACAAAGAAAGAGGTGAAGAAGATAATATCAAAAGCTAAAAGCAAAGCTTATGAGGAATTATAACAACAATTAGAAACTAAAAATGAAGAAAAATACATTTTTAAGTTGGCAAGAGTTAGGAAACAAAAAGCGAGAGACTTAAATCAAGTTTGTTGTATAAAAGATGAAGCAGGGTGGGTGCTTGTGACTAAAAATGACATCAAGAGAAGATAGCAAAGATACTTTTATAGCCTATTTACTGAAGGTACATAAGAAAACTTCTCTTTAGGTGATCCTAGCACGTCTGAGAGGTATTGTAACTTTACTTGTTGTTGGCATATTATAAGGAAAGAAATTAAAAGAGCTTTGAGGGAGATGAAGAGTGGAAAGACAGTAGGGCCTGATAAGATACCCATAAAGGTTTGGAAAATCCTAGGCAAAGAGAGTCTAACTTAGCTAATCAAGTTTTTTAATGTGATCCTTAAGTTTGTCAGAATGTCAAATGAGTGGAGCGTTAGTATGCTAATTCCTCTATATAAGAACAAAAGGGACATCTAAAGTTGTAAAAAATATAGAGGCATCAAACTACTTAGTTACACTATGAATTATAGGAGAAAGTGAATGAGAAGAGAGTGAGAAAAGATGCTCCTATCTCGAAGAACCTATTTGGCTTCATGTCATGAAAGTCCACGATAGAAACTTAACATCTCCTCAGAAGATTAACGAAATATTACATGAAAAGACAACATGACCTACATATGATTTTTATTGACTTATAGAAGACTTATGACAGGGTAACTAGGAAAATCATGTGGTGGTGTTTAGAAACTAAGGGAGTTCCTATTATTCATATACGGGTTATTAAGGATATGTATGAAGGTGTAAAGACTAGAGTAAGGACAATATTAAGAGATACAAAGCATTTTTTTTAATCGTTATTGGCCATACCAAGTTCCTCTTTAAGCCCCTTTTTATTTATAATTGTGACGGATGAGCTCACCAAGAATTTTCAAAGGCATGTGCCTTGGTATATGTTGTTTGTTGATAACATTGTTTTAATGGATGAGAGAAAGAAATGTGTCACTATCAACTAGAACTTTATAAGGATATGTTACAGTGGAAAGGCTTTCAATCGAGCAAGACTAACACTAAGTAGTGTAACTTTTTGGCCCATAGGGGTGACTTCTAATGTGGAAGTAAAGATTGGTTCAGAAGCTATACCAAAGAAAAAGTATTTTAAGTATTTAATATCTATCACCTAAAGCAATGTAGAGATCGATAAAGACATAGTTCACCGTATCAAATTAAGGTGGATTAAATGGAGAAGTGTACCAAAAGTTTTATGCGACAAGAAGATACCACTCAAGTTCAAAGGTAAATTTTATTATTTAGCGATTAGGTCAGATATGCTCTGAGAGATGGAGTATTGACTCATCAAACAGGTGCATAGTTATAAGTTTATGGTGGCGGGGACGAGGATGCTCCATTATATGTGTAATCTTACTAGAAAAGATAAGATCATAAATGTAATAATAAGAGACTAATTAAAGGTGACAATATTAATGAAAAATTAAGAAAGACAAGGCTTAGATGGTTAGGACATGTTAAGAGGAGACATCCTGACGCTCTAGTAAAAAAATGCGAGAAAATTGTACTTAGAAACTGTATGAGAAAAAAAGAAAGGTATAAGAAGAACTAGAGAGAGGTGATTAAAAATAATATGACTCTACTGGAACTTACTGATGATTGGTTCTCAACAGAAAACTTTGACATATTAGGATACGAGCAAAAGATCTCACATAAAGAAGTCCTCTTTTTTATGTCTTTTATTCATTTTCTTTTAAGTTTTATGTCTTATATTTAGCCTAAACATTTAATATATTATACTTCATTCTTAGTTATTTAGTGTAAACATTTTCTTACTTAGCCTAAATATTTTCTTATAATGACTTTTTTTTTACTTTGTTCTATATGTATTGTATTATTTATTTTATTACTTATTTTATATTTTTATTTACTTTATTTTATTTTATTTGTTTTTGTTTTTGTTTTTAATTATTATTACTTCATTTTTTAAATATGTGTGTGTGTGTATGGGCGTGCATGAGTGCGTGCGTGCATGTGTGTGTGTGTTTATGTAGGTCTATTAAAAACAACCTCTTTACCAATTAGGGATAATGTTGAGTATTATTAAACTTTCTCAAACTTCGGGTATTAGCGAGATTTTCACTGAGTTGTTATTTTTGTTGTTGTATTAATTATAACGTGTAACACTTAAGCAATATGTGTTCCATATGGCAAATACGTTTATTAACGTGATTTGTCGCATTAGCACTATTAACTAAAGATTTGACAATGAATTGATTTTGTAAAAAATTGAAAGTTCTAATATTTTAACATCACCTTTTAAAGTTTAAAATAGTATTGAAAAATTAAGTAAAGTTTAATATTTATTTTATAATTTACCCTAATAACATATAAACCAAACTATATAGGATTAAAATTTATATACAAAAATTAATTTAAATATGGCAACATGTAGCCAAAAGTTATGTTAAAAATGTATGTGAGAAAAGTTATGCCAAGGGTTATTACGTTAGTAGTCACATAATCATATTTTGGCCCACATTACATCCTTTATTTGCATTGGATTAGGAAACTTGTTCTTATGATTATTATGTACTTCTTGACAATGATACTCTCCTGTTATTTGTTTCAACTCGTAACCACTATGAAGTGACATTAAATTGTCATTTAAACCTTAGACTTCTTAGTTCAAAATGACAATTTGAATATAAACATCTCCAAACTTCTTCTTAGTTCAAAATGACAATTTGAATATAAACATCTCCAAACTTCTTTTTATTAGCATATGAAGACCTATCATAAATATAGACTTTAATAATAAATGAATGAATATCATGAATAGCACTTACTATATTGCTTTGCATACTTAGCATAGCAATATCTTCAAATCTATTTACAATCACAACCTATATTGATCAAAAGAAAAACATTTGTCAACTATCACAATTTTAATATATTAATCAAATTTAATCCATTAAAACTTTTAACCTCAACCCATATATAAAACCAGATAAAATTACTCATTGAAATAAATGGTAAAACAGTGGAAAAAAACTTAAAAGATGAAACATTGACTAGGCTCAACAGCAGGCCCGATCCTGGCTAAAGGCAAGAAAGGCCCACTTTCATGAAGAATAAAATAGGACTTATTTTTGATCTTCGTAAGAATAAAATGAGACAAAATATGATCTACTCTTAATCTTCACAAAGAGCAAAATGAGACAAAATAAGGCTCATTTTTTATCCTCATAGAGAACAAAATGAGGCAAAATAGGATACACTCTTAACCCTCATAAAGACCTCTTTTTTACTTTACCCAGAATCTATAAAACGTTATGAACAACTTTGCTTAACAGAGATTAATTTGAGAAAAGAACTGGGATATATAAGTTATCAACTAACATATAGACCATTCATAAGATGCAAATTTCTGTTATTAGTCGTGTCACAATAAAAAATTCAATTTTTTCTCCATTTAAACAAACCTGGTAAACAAACCAAGGAGATTTGATGTCTAAGGAACTTGCATTATCTTAGTTACAACCGATCCCAAAAATAGCAAAAGAAGAATTAAAGTTAAGGATGATTACCAATATGAAGAGAAAAGTTAGAGATAATACACAACATCAAAGGAGGACTCCTTGAGAAAAAAAGAAGTCACGTGATTAAGAGAAGAGAACTCGCTAAAGAGAGGTTGCGTTCTCACAAAGAAAGGTTACGAAAAAATGTCTACTTATGAGAAAAACGGTAAATATAGTTCGTAAAGAAGAATTCTACCATAAAGACTAAAAAAACAATGAGCAGTCACATGAAATAGAGAAGTCGCATAAATTGGATATGGTGACCAACATTTTCTAAAGGCCGCTTGATTATGATTTATGTATGAAATTTTAGAGATTAAGATTTTGTTTATTTTATATCACCTAGAATGAAGAAACTAAATTGAGATTTCATTGTAATTAGGTTAATGAGAGTTAAGTTAGATTATTTAAATTAAATTATTATTTATCATATATAATCAAAATCAATAGTACTTAGTTTTGAAATTAACTTAAGTTTGATTGCAATTACAGAGTTCCACTTAGGGATGGCAGTAAGTTTTCAACCCGATTAATATCCGCACTACCCGACCCAATGGATTTGGATATGGGTAGTAAATCGTAAAAATCGATAGATATAGGTATGGATATGGGTTGAGTTATAAAAAATGGATATGGATATGGGTAGAGTAAAACCTGAATCATGGATACCCATATCCTACCCGTTTTTTATTAACTCTATTTTTTCTATTTTTTCTTGAATATTTATGGTTAAATAT
>JAOSBL010000008.1:11731830-11748011 GCA_027568915.1 Erythroxylum roraimae
CTTGATAAAAGTAAATCCACTACAGGATATGTGTTTACACTAGCTAAAGGAGCTGTGAGCTGGGTTTCAAAACTGCAATCAGTTGTGGCTACGTCAACAACAAAAGCAGAATATGTAGCAGCTACACAAGCAAGTAAAGAAGCAATGTGGTTGAAGATGTTGTTGGAAGAACTTGGGAATAAACAAGAAAATATTACTCTGTATTGTGACAGTCAGAGTGCTTTGCATCTTGCCAAGAATCCAGCATTTCATTCAAAGACAAAACACATCCGAGTTCAATATCACTTTGTTCGTGAGAAAGTGGAAGAAGGAACGATGAACGTGCAGAAAATTCATACAATGGAGAACCTGGCAGATTTTATGACCAAAGCAATCAATGGTGACAAGTTTATGTGATGTCGATCCTCGTACGGCCTGACAGAGACATAAGCAACATGAAGCGGCAAGGTAGAAAGAATAGTGTGAAAATCTGATTGACTTTTAATCAAATCTTTAAGTGGGAGAATTGTCAACAATGGTGGCTGACAACTTTGGTGGGCAAGTTAGGCACCGATTTATTTGGTGCCTAATATGCAAAAAATATGGCTGCCTTCTCCTGCCTATAAAAAGGCAGGAGTAGCATGAGGATGAAGATGTAGCATCCAGTGCATAGAGAAAATAGAGAGAGTGAGGTGAGAGAGAAAAGAGAGAGAAAGAGGGATACAAAAATATTTTGTATATTTTTGGTCTAGTTTTTTCTTGTAATTCTTCAGTTTTTTCAGTAGTAAAAGTCTTCTATCCTTGCTCGTGGTTTTTACCCTAATTTAGGGGTTTTCCACGTAAAAATATGTGTGTTCATTACTATTCTTTTAGTCCTATTTAGCTGCAAATTTGCTCTAATCCGGTCAATTTTCACAACAGATTAGTAGTTCATTTACGCTAAATTTCACATAAAAATAATAAAGTAATTAAGCATAAAAGTGAAACATCATAATTGACGTTTAAAGTAAAACAGAAAAGAGAAAGCCGAGCGTAAACAGAGCCCAAGTTCTGCAGATTATTTATACGTACTTCATTTTTAGCTAAGACGAATTAATTGTCGAGCTAGGTATACAAGGTGATGGCATAACAGTTGCCATGCTTGTGATGAGCTGTACACCTTATAGTGAGCTTTGCTAGGTTGGACTTTGGACGAAATTAGTTGACCGATTACCTTTTTTACTATGCAAATTAGATTCTATTGAATTAAAATGTCTTAATGTCAAAGGTAATATTATTGTTCCTGCTAAGTAATCCCTTGATAATTATGTTACATTGGAACTTCTTCTCTATTTATGTTGGCATGACAGACCGTCCATTCACTCAAACTTCACTTCCCCGGTTTCCATAAACACGTGGACATCAGATAATCCAAAAAACAATGATGTATGATTTAATAGAACATATTCTTAAAATAACAGTTGGTGTCCACAAATTTAATAAATAGAATGTCTTTATTATATACTAAGTGACATATATATTTTAGCAGATACTTACATTTTAACGAAGAAATAAATTTAATTTAACAGTAAGACAATCACAAAAAAGATGTGGTTAAGATAAAAAGGTATGTTTATGAATCAATTTACTTCACCTCACAGTCAAAAAGAAAGACGCATCCAAATTGGGCCATAACAAGTTGAATATAGTCCATTTACTAATAGCCCAACCAAACTGAATTTTCCCGCCAAAACCATTTCCAAATTTTCCTTTTTCTCGAATGACACATCAGTCCTCAAAAAATCTCCATATTTTCAAATAGCGAAAGAGAGAAAAGCGCATGAGTCTTCTTCAACTGCAATCTATCTGCTACAAGTAAAGCACAAGGACAAGGAGCTGACTTGACCTGGGCAATGGGGGACGAGTTCACGGCCAGCGAGTCGGACACCGCCCGCACTGCCGGATCTGGCGTAGCCGCCCCGAGGCTTGCCATCAAGGAAATGGTGATGCGGAACTTCAAGTCATACGCCGGTGAACAGCGCGTTGGTCCTTTTCACAAGGTTTGACTTCGAAACTTTGTCCAATTTGTTGGTGTCTGATTGAATGTGTTGGCGTTTTGAAATTTTGAATCTCGAGGCCGATTTCGGGGTCCAAGCAACTGTGCTCATCCCTGTTGTAAATTCTTAAATTCTGGAAATTTCTTTTTTCTTTTCTCTTTTGTTTCTCATTTACAAACATGAACTGTTCCCGAAGTTGATAATTAAAAGAATGTATTCTCCTTCTCTCTTTCTCTAATCTGTTTGGTTTCTGCTTTGGTATCAGAGTTTTTCTGCTGTTGTCGGGCCAAACGGAAGTGGAAAGAGCAATGTAATAGACGCGATGCTGTTCGTATTTGGAAAACGAGCGAAGCAGGTTTTTCGATTATTAGGATAATGTGCTGTTTTGGTGATTACAGGCAGGGTGAAATGTTGGGATTTTCTATTTTAGTTTTAGTTTTTCTAGTCTATTACTTATTATGCACCCATTTGAATTTGCAGATGAGACTTAACAAAGTTTCGGAGCTTATTCACAATTCTACCAATCACCAGAATCTTGATAGTGCTGGTGTTTCTGTTCATTTTCAGGAAATCATTGACCTGGTAACTCTTTTGAATGTGAAATTTGTTTTTTTCTTACTGTAACCTAAAGGGCTTTACTCCCTTTGTTTACAGCTGGGTTTGTTTATTAGGAGAAAAAAGATGTATGCTTTCACATTTTATGCTGTTATGTTTACAATGAGAAAGAGTTTGAAAATAAGGGAAATACTCAATAATAAAGCTCCAAAACCTTTTAGGATGATGGAACCTATGAAGCTGTTCCAGGAACAGATTTTGTAATCACCAGGGTTGCCTTTCGGGATAATTCTTCCAAGTACTACATCAATAACCGTGCTAGTAATTTCACTGAGGTCACCAAGATGCTCAAAGGGAAAGGAGTTGATCTGGACAATAACCGCTTTCTGATTCTTCAGGTTTGTTATTGTAGCTCAGTGGTTCAATTTGAATGACATTATGTTGTTTTAATGGCTTCATTTCTTTCTTTTGTTTTAGGGTGAAGTTGAGCAGATTTCTTTGATGAAGCCAAAGGCTCAAGGACCCCATGATGAAGGGTTTCTTGAATATCTGGAGGATATAATTGGGACTAACAAATATGTTGAGAAAATTGAAGAGTCATTTAAGGAGTGAGGACTTTGTTTTCTAATTTCATAAACAAGCTGAATTGCTCTTGTTTCTGTGTTGACATCCTTGCTGCAATCTGTTACATCTGTATTTATTATCTGTTCGAGTGCAAAATCCAGGGGTAAAATCGGTGCTTATATATGTTTTCTATCCTTCAAAACCTAATATAAAAGTTTAGAATTTTGGTAATTAGGATCACAATGGCACACTTCTTGAATAGGATCTATTACTTGTCCAAGGATGATGTATCATAAAAATGTTATGTGATTCTGGTTTAGGTTTCAATCCAAATAAGCTGGTAATGGTGCTATCATGTGTTAGCATTCACCTCACTAAGAAATACTCGGTGGAATCTTATGGATTTATGTGCTCTGTGACCACGCTGTCTCCATTCTTTCAGACATTGCTATTTTGCTGAAGACTATTTGCATTATGAATCTGATTTAGATTAAAGTCAGATCTCACTCTATACGATACTTTCTTCCATAGGCTGGAGTCCCTGAATGAGAAACGATCTGGGGTGGTGCAGATGGTTAAGTTAGCCGAGAAGGAAAGAGATAGCTTGGAGGTTTTTGTGCTGTCTAGTTTGTTGCACTTTGTTGCTGATCTTTAAAAATGTTTGCAAAGCATGTTGGTTTATTTCATTGAATAGGATGTCAAGAATGAGGCAGAGGCTTACATGCTGAAAGAGTTATCACACCTGAAATGGCAAGAGAAAGCTACTAAATTGGCTTGTGAAGATACTGGAGCAAAAATGAGTAAAATTCAAGAAAATGTATCTAGCTTAGAAGAAAGTTTGAAGGCTGAAAGGTTATTTTTGTGACTCTTCACTGTACGTTCTTTATTGTCAGAAATTGCATATGCTGAATCTTTTTTCATTTTCTTCAGAGAGAAGATTGAAAACAGTCATAAAACATTGAAGGATCTAGAGACAGTGCACAACAAATATATGAAGAAACAGGAGGTTTGTATGCATAATATTTTACAATGATGGTTGAATTCATATCGTATATTATCCATCATGGACCTTTTCATTTGTTCTTATTAAATTCTCGGAATTCTTACATACTGAGTGGCAATTCAATTGCAACTCTTGAATTCAGGAACTTGACAATGACCTTCGAAATTGTAAGGAAGATTTTAAGGAATTTGAAAGACAGGATGTTAAATACCGGGAGGATCTGAAACACATGAAGCAAAAGATCAAGAAGCTTGAGGAAAAGCTTGAGAAGGTAAGCAAAAATGTGAATAACCTGTTTCTGTGCTGTGGATTCACTTCTCTCTGTTTTTGGCAGGACTCATCTAAGATTGAAAACTTACAGAAGGATTGTGAGGGCTCCACTATCATGCTTCCGAAACTTGAGGAAAATATTTCAAGGCTGCAACAGATGTTGGTGGATGAGGAGAAATTGCTAGAGGATATTGTGGAGAATTCAAAAGGTTTAATTGTTTTCATTTCACTAACAAAAGTTGATTCCTTTTAGGTGCAATTTTAGCACACAAGTTAGTGGAAGGTTACCTATTACCCAAAGGAATTGGCCGTGTGAACTTGTATGATTCAACTTATTTGGAGAATAAGAATAATAAAGGCTCATCTTCTGGAGTGAAAGGGTGGCTTTTGAATTAAACTTGTGAACCTTAATTTTTTGTTGATCTTCTTTTCTTTTTAAATATATTTTTCCGTTTAATCTAGACAGTCATATTCAACATTTCAACAAATAATTGCTCTGCAAGTTAAAAGGATCAATTTAAGTTAGAATTGATTCCCGTTCCATTGTCAGCAGTCATTTTCTCCTGTGCCTTTTCTACTAATTTATCCCTGGTAATTTGTCTTTTAAACAGTTGAAACTGAAAGATATCGCTCTGAGCTTGTCACAGTTCGTGCTGAACTTGAACCATGGGAAAAACAATTGATTGATCACAGGGGTCAACTTGAAGTTGCTAGCACAGAGAGTAATCTTTTGACTGAGAAGGTGGGGTTCTCATGTTATATTAACTCTTTATGAGATGATAATATGGATAACAAATGTTCTAGTGCCTGTAGTCTATCCTCATTGTTTAAAACGTATTTGTCTTCTAATTTTGCTACTGTCCTGGTATGATCCATATAGGTGTCTCTGTACTACTCTATGGATTTCAAAGTTCGAAGTTATAAAGATACCTTGAGACAAAACTAGGAACTCGGAAAACTTCTTAATTTCTTTAACGAAGGGTGTTATACACTAGTTGAATATTTTTTCACTGTTACAGCATGAAGCTGGCTATGCAGCTTTTGACAATGCCCGCAAGCAGATGGACAGTATATTGGGAAGAATTGAAACAAAAACAGCATCCATTGCCAGAATACAAAGTGATATTGTAAAGCACAAGTCTGAAGCAACAGAAGCACATAAAGTGGAGCAAGTATGTCCTGTTATGATGATACCGAAACCATGCTTTTATCTTTTCTACTGCCTTGGTGCTATCTTATTTTAACAATCTTTTACAGGACTGCTTCAAAGAGCAAGAAGCACTGATGCCTCTTGAACAAGCTGCACAACAGAAGGTTGCAGAACTTAAACAAGTTGTTGATTCTGAAAGAAGTCAAGGATCAGTTTTGAAAGCAATTCTTCGGGCCAAGGAATCTAATGAAATTGAGGGAATCTATGGTCGTATGGGGGATTTGGGTGCTATTGATGGTGAGTTTGCTTATGAATTCGAAATGTGAAAAGCAAGCTTCTTTTTCTGTTTTGATCATATTGAATTACATGTTTGGATTCTTTTGTGTTGTGATCCACTTTGATATTTTCCTATTGTTCAAGGACAATAAATTCAAAGTTGTGTTTTATATGTTGAAGGCAGTGCTTGCTGCTTAGATGGTATTCGTAGATTTTTACGTTCATTTATGACATCGTTGCTGTATTTGATAAGCTCATGTTCGTGCCAGTCTTCTTATTAACAAGTTAAGTGATACAATATTCTGTTGTCTGATCACTTTTTGTTGTTGAATTGATTGTCATTGCAGCAAAATACGATGTTGCGATTTCTACAGCTTGTCCTGGACTTGATTACATTGTAGTGGAAACAACTGCTGCAGCCCAAGCATGCGTTGAGCTACTCAGAAGGGATAAACTTGGAGTTGCAACTTTCATGATATTGGTATCAACGATGTCTCATTACTACACTTCAAATTGACTTAAAACCTGAAAATATGCCTGATTGATGAGTTAGATGCTAAATAGTTGAATGAATTGTTGATGATAGTAAGAACATAACTCGGATTAGAGATCCAATTCAAGTTGCAAGTTTTTCATGATCAGATTATGGCATCTTCTACTTATTTACCGAGTTTTTGTCACACTTGAGCCAACCCTGGCAATTGTATATATTAAAGGCGTTCTGATTTAAGTTCTTAAGTTCTCTAAAAACATGATTTTGAGCTTTGGATTTGATAAAGTTTATATGCTTTGGCATCATGAAGTTTTTCTTTTGCGATGAGATGCTTGAGCTTGGATGCCAAACATTCTTGTGAAATGACTACTGTTATTTGTGTTTAGGAGACCTTGATTCCAGCATTGCATTTTTCTTTTACTAATGCAGGAGAAACAGGTTGACCTTTTTCCAAAGCTGAAGGAGAACATAAGAACTCCAGAGGGAGTTCCACGTCTCTTTGATCTAGTCAGGGTCCAAGATGAAAGAATGAAGCTTGCTTTCTATGCAGCTTTGACTAACACCATAGTAGCAAAGGACCTTGAGCAGGTTGATTCTCATTTTATTATTGTTGCATGCCTTTGCTCTTTAGCTTTAATGGTGGAAACAAAAATGACCTTGCATTTGTTTTAATTATTTCTATGCTCAAAACTTGTGGAATAGATTCTTGAACTGATATAGTTCTCCTTGGTCCTCCAAGTTGTGCATCTATAGTTTCCTGAATTGAATCCTTGGTTACCTGTGTTTCACTGGCATAGGTGAAAAGCACTTGTTGTCAGAGATCTAGAAAGGAACAGGAATGATGTTGCTGAGAAAGTTGAAGTACAGCTGCCCACTCTTTCTGAATTAAAACACTTGTTAACTCTTTATGCCGCAATATCTTGCTATATTCAGCAAAGCACTAGAACAAATTCTGACCTTGAATTTCTGACAAGATGATGTATGATGAAGTTTGGAATTCGACAATTCCTTGCCCACCCTAGTGTTCATTTGATTATATTTTTTTTAACCTGATGACATCTTTGAAGATATACCACATTCATGTGCTATATGATTTATATTTCTAACAGCTGTTTGAGGTCTTTCATAGAGGGAAGAAGATTGATTGCGGGTCCTATGAATGTACAGGCAACTCGAATTGCATATGGTGGAAACACAGAGTTCCGACGTGTGGTGACACTTGATGGTGCACTATTTGAGAAATCTGGCACAATGAGTGGTGGTGGCACCAAGCCTCGTGGTGGTAAGATGGGAACCTCTGTTCGACCTGCAAGTGTAACCGGAGAAGCTGTTTTAAATTCTGAGAAAGAGCTTTCTGCCATTGTTGACCAACTAAATGCCATCCGTGAAAGAATGATTAATGCAGTGAAGTGTTATCGGACATCAGAAAAGGCAATTGAAAACCTGGAAATGGAATTGGCTAGAAGTCAGAAAGAGGTATTTGTTGTCATGTTTTATCCAAGGTTCCTTTTGTCATTGTGAGTAACAAGGAAAGTCATTCTGTGAATTTTTCCTCGCAACCAGATTGACAGTATGAACTCAGAACATAGTTATCTTGAAAAGCAACTTGGTTCCTTGGAGGCTGCATCGAGACCAAAGAAGGATGAGCTTGATAGGTTGAAGGAGCTCAAGAAAATTATTTGTACCGAAGAAAAAGAGATAGATAGACTTATTCAAGGGTCTGCAAGGTTGAAGGAAAAGGTGTGTTAAGTAATTATATTGGGTTTCTCCGTATATGTCCCTAACCAATTTTTCTAGGCTCCAAATAATAAAATGGTTTATGGTAAAGGACCAGTTGTGGTCAGTGTTCTTATTTCCTTTAGATTGCTGTGAATATTCTTTTCCAAGCATAGTTGATTCCAATTTTTCCTACTGGCGAACAAATCCCTTTGCCTTGATGATTCTCATTGGTTGCTTACTACATTGAGTTCTGCTTTTAGGCTTCGGAGCTTCAGAATAAAATAGAAAATGCAGGTGGTGAAAGGCTGAAGGCTCAGAAGTTAAAGGTCAACAAGATTCAGTCAGTAAGTAATGACTTGACTTTAAACTGTCAAGCTATTGTCTTGCAGTGTCTGCCTTAATCCTTGCTGCTCTTCACTGTATAGGATATTGACAAAAATAGCTCGGAGATCAATCGTCACAAAGTTCAAACAGAGACCGGGCAGAAAATGATAAAAAAGTTAACTAAAGGGATCGAAGACTCAAAGAAGGAAAAGGAACGATTAACTGAGCAGAAGGATAAAATGAGAGGGATCTTCAAAGAAATAGAAGAAAAGGCATTCACAGTCCAAGAGAACTACAAGAAAACACAGGAGGTCTGCTTTTTTAACGTTTTCGATTACCTTTGACCACATGGTTCACTGGTGGGAATCGGGTTGGTAAACTCTTACAGTGTCCGTTGTCTCTAATGCAGTTGATTGATCAACACAAGGAGGTGCTGGACAAAGCAAAGTCGGATTATGAAAATGTTAAGAGGGTTGTGGATGAATTGCGCGCATCAGAGGTACTGTATCCTGGATATTATCTTATTATTATACCTTTTGGTTCTCTGTTTTCTCCTTCCCTTATCTTGTAGTGCGTATGTTTTTTTTTTTTAACTCGTGTAATATGAGAATTGAATCTTGTTTTGAAGGTTGATACTGATTATAAATTACAAGACATGAAAAAAAGCTACAAAGAGTTGGAATTGAAGGGGAAAGGTTACAAGAAAAAGCTCGATGATTTGCAAACTGCTCTTACGCATCATATGGAACAGTAAGTTGAGTTTGTGGCAAAATAACTATTAACTCTGAGCTATGAGCGTCAGAACTTGATTCAGATCGTCGACTTTAATTCCGTGGCTTATCTGTCGTTGAAGTTGAAGTTTATATTCCATACTCTATTGCATGGAAATTGGACAGTTATACACCCAGTTTCAGTTGCCAAAGTAGATGTAGAATACTTTTATCTCTAAACAACTCAAAATTTCATTAGTTACATACAAATTCTGTTAAAGTTGTAATTCTAATTCCATTTCTAGGATCCAGAATAGGCGTTATTGTGGACAGAGCATTTTGAAAGAACATTTAAATGTATGCTTGTTTATGGCAGAATTCAGAAAGATCTAGTTGACCCCGAAAAGCTTCAAGCAACGCTTGCAGACGGGACTTTAACCGATGCTTGTGACCTCAAAAGGGCCCTTGAAATGGTAGCTCTCCTAGAAACACAATTAAAGGAGATGAACCCAAATCTAGATTCGATTTCAGAGTACGAATAATCTTGTTTAACTTGATCTGAAACTATGCATACTTTTAATTGTATGTTGATATTATCTTTTATCAATTTGATAGATACCGGAAAAAAGTTTCATTATACAATGATCGAGTAGGGGAGTTGAACATGATCACTCAACAACGTGACGATATGAAAAAGCAGTATGATGAATGGAGAAAGAAAAGGCAGGCATATCTATTCTTGTTTATGTCCATGTTTTAGGTCTTCATTGTGTCCTTCTAGAGCGCGATTCTGATTTATTGAATTGTTTTTTTTTTTGCAGATTAGATGAGTTTATGACAGGATTCAACACAATATCACTGAAACTGAAGGAAATGTATCAGGTTCGTATATTGCATCTTTTGACTGGTTGTGGGACGGTGGTTAGATGTATTCTTCTGGTTGTGGATTAGATATTTCTCCTTTTGTGTCTTTTTTCTCAAGCCAGACCCCAAGTTTGCACTTGGTCATACATTTTTCACCTGTTTAGTCTCTTTTCCTTATTCTTTTCTTGAGTGATTTAAATTTAGATGATTACACTTGGAGGTGATGCGGAACTTGAGCTAGTAGACTCTTTAGATCCCTTCTCAGAAGGTGTTGTCTTCAGTGTGAGGCCACCAAAGAAAAGCTGGAAGAACATTGCCAATTTATCTGGTGGTGAAAAGGTGATTCAATACATAATTGACTCTTCCATTATTTAGTTGTACATGAAAGTAGCATGAGACACGACAAGAACCTTTTTTATTAGGATAAATGACATTTGTGTGTTTTCCGTCTTCAGACTCTCAGCTCACTAGCGCTTGTCTTTGCGCTTCATCACTACAAGCCTACACCGCTCTACGTAATGGATGAAATTGACGCTGCTCTAGGTAATGACTAGAAAAAACTCAATTATCTTCTTGCCATGATTGCTCCTTGTTTTACTTCTCTTTACTCATAATTCACGTTGAATACTAGATTTCAAAAATGTTTCAATTGTGGGACATTACGTGAAGGATAGGACAAAGGATGCTCAATTCATAATTATAAGGTAATGTCATCGAATAGTTGCTTCTATGCTTCAGCTGCTAGTCATAACTCATGTTCTTAATGTTTGTGCCCCATACAGCCTTAGAAACAACATGTTTGAGTTGGCTGATCGACTTGTTGGGATCTACAAAACTGACAACTGCACCAAGAGCATTACCATTAACCCTGGAAGCTTTGTGGTATGTGAAAAAGCTGCTTGATGGCGCTGATGGATCTTTTGGAGTCGAATTGTACCAATGTTGCTGTCATTAATTTTGTATTGCTTCGATTAATTAACTTTCTCCACCATACCTAAAGATATTATAAAATATCAACTCGATATTTAAATGTGAATCATTTTGATGTATTTGTAACTGAGGTAGCTACTTGCACCTTTGATACAAGTCTAATCTATGCAAGCAATACATGAAGGCTACCGAAACGATTGATACGAAGTTACAAACACATCCGCTCTCCAGGGCCAGGCCTTTTACACAACGTTGAGAAAGTCTTTGGTGGAGAGTTGTTCCTCATAGGCTCTCTGTCTACGAACCTTTGGTGGAACAGAACTCGGAGAAGTGGGATGGTCTGGTTTATCTCGTATGAACGTGTAAGAAAATGCTCCGAGCACTGTTCCTGTCACTGGTCCAATGAAATATACCCACAACCCCTTGTAGTACTCACTAGCAACTGCTGGTCCCAGTGTCCTTGCTGGGTTCATGGATCCGCCAGATATTGGTCTGTTGATGACTAAAAGCTCATTAAGAAGGCTCGAAAATCGGCTTTCGACTTCCAATATAAACAAGCGGAGAAAATGTGCCGACTTAATTATGACTTATTGATAAGGATTAGAAAGAGTTTTGATGTAACTGATGTGACGACTGAATTATGACTTAGTGATAAGGATTAGAAAGAGTTTTGATGTAACTGACTTACCCTGCCAGTATGGACGTGATACAAACAGCAGAACCAACTGCTATGCCTGCTAGCTCTCCAACCTGTATGTTAGGAGATAATTGAAATCAGCATGGCATTGGCTTATAACCTTAGAGAGATCCCAATTTCTAGTGAATAATGATGATGTGAGCCCTTACAGCTTTGTTATCAGTTGCCACCGCCGAAGTGACGAACATCATAGAAAAAGTCACAACAATTTCCATAAGGAGAGCTTGAAAATCTGTTCCAGAAGGAGCAGTTGTACCCAAATGTTTTACGGGGTGAAGTAGCTCTTTCAGTGTAAAGGATGCTGTTATTGCTCCTGTGAACTGAGCTACTGCATAAAGTGGGACCTGCCATGAAAATTTCCAATGCCATCAATTTTTGTTTCTTCTTTCCACCATTTGAGTTCCCAGTAGGTGCAGAAGAGTTTGGAACTTAGAACTATGACTCTATATCAGTGCCATTGCTAGTGTTTCTTTTTCTTTTAAAAGGATCTTGGCACTATTTTTCTAGTTTAATTAGAAGATATTTTCATTAACTTAAGGTTAATAATTCATGATAAATCTACTCCTTGCCCATGAGTTAATAGGTATTCTATTGACAAAGTCCATAAAGCTGCGTATTCTATTCATTTTCTTTCTTTTTTTTTTGTAGTTTTATCTTGTTGAAAATTTGTTGCATCTTTAAATAAAGGGTTCTTTGAGCTTGAGCCTCTTTTCATGCATTCCCTCCGAATAAGAAATAAAATAATTTTAGTCCACATATTAGAGGACAATAATTGACAAGTTATTACTCAGTTTCTTTCTCATAATTTAAAAATCATAAAAGCAATTGGCTGACTGAGTGGGATATATGGACATATATGTATACACGTAGATATGATAATTATAAGCTAACGGGTGTTAGGGAACTAGAGTTTGGCATTAAATGAATATAATGCTAATATAGAACGGGAAGACAAACATAGACAAGGAGAAAAGGTCTGGACTTAGGAAGCCATGCATGTGCTTTTCATAAATATCGATCTTCTTGTAACTATCAATTTGTTTTTCCCCTGTTTTAATTATGATATTCCTATTATATTTCATTAAATCTTATCCACACATTTATGTGGACCCTATATAAATGTATGGATGAGATTTAATAGAATAAAGTTGGAACAGAGTAATTGAACCAGAGTCCAGAAGATTTGATGCGATTCTCTAGTTCCGTTGCCCTTTCTCTCCAATTAGACCTATAGTACTTGGATACAGATACCAAACTACTGGTTGGAAGGCCAGCTAATGGTCTGTGGGTCTAATGTCCTGCGGGGCTATATGCCACTATGGTCACCTGTGCCTATCACCAGATGTGCATGACATTGTATATTTGTCGATGAAAACTAACCAAGCATTATGCAAACAATCAACATAACCGAACTTAACTATGTCCCATAACATAGTAATTTGTGAACAATATCCAATTTAGTACCTGTTTCCATGGAAAACGTTTAATAACTGCAAAAGCTGTGGTGACAGCAGGATTCATGTGTGCACCGGAGATGTGCCCTACTGCATAGATCATCACCGTTACGATGAGACCTCCAGCAACTGAAGCTCCAAGCTTTGGAACCCGGCTTTCATCGTCTGCACTAATTGCTGCGGTTCCACACGTCACAAAAACCAACAAGTAGGTCGCTATAACCTCTGCCATCACCTGCTCATGCATGATGATTTTTAACCTTTTACAGAACACGATCACGGAAAACAGTGAAAGAAAAAGTAGTAAAAGAGTTAGATCTAAGCAAACATTGCCTAAACTGTGCCCTGCACAAATGGTACCTTTTTGAGAAATCCTGGAGGGTAATTTTCTTCAAACGATTTAGCAGCAAAAACAAATGGGTTTAAGGGTTTGGGATTGCCCACTGAAGCCAGTTCTCCTCCGGAGGTTAAGTTTTTGGCATTTGGATCTGTTGTCGCCATGTTCTTGGATGACAGAACCTACACAGCAGGGGTTCTGAAGTATAAAGAGACTGTACGTACTGAAAATGTGAAAGAGAGCATCAAACATAAAGATAATCTTTCCCAAGTTGCAGAAGCTGATGCGTTTATATATATATGTAAGTATACCTTCACCGAAATACTCTTTCCTGTATCTTTCTAGTTTGTGTTCGTCCGTAGATGATCAAGCTCAAGGGAATAGCATCAAAGAAGGAAACGACATACAAATTTATCAACAGCTACCAACTAGTTTGCATCGGTATTTTTGTTAGTTTTAATGCAAAAGTATGGATATCTATATATACAACTTTGTTATTGCCAAGTGGAGGATTTCTAAATGCAAATTTACTTAATTTTATAATAAGTAGAACTTTAAAAAATAACACTAAAATATTCAAACTTTTAAGTTTTTACAAAAATAGACCGACTTTAAATTCTTCGTTAACGTCGATAATATGATATGCTAAGTCAGATTATTATTTTAATTATATGACTGTCAATTAAGATAATAGTGCCACATATAAAATTTGTTATTTAATAGAATAAAAATATATTAAATTAATAAAAACTTGATATTTAAATAAAAAAATTCTACACACACAAAGATAAATATCCATCCATAACATTTGCAAACAGAACATTTAAAATAATTGTAGCCCTAAAAGGCCTAGTGAATATCTTGTTCATCAATACTTGTAAAATAATAGCTTCCAAGTTAGATAATAAGCAAAACTATGTAAAACCTAAAAATGAAAGCAAATTCTTACAATGATACGATCTTCAATCCTTCAATCCTTAAATCCTTATGTTAAAAGAGTTATATCTTCATGCGAGCTTTCTGCAACACAACAAAGAAAACATAAAAAATCAGCGAACTCTATCAAAGAAACGAAATTCAAGAACCAAACAAGAAAAGAACCCATAAAATTAGGGATTTATATTTTGATGAAACCTTAACATCAAGTTCTATAGCAGCAAAATTCTTCTGCGAAGTGTAGTGACCAGACAGGTGAAAACAAGGAAGATGAAACTTGGGAACAGGAGGAGGCTATCAAATTATATTTTCATTAATTTACTATGTTTTTATTTTACTAAATAACAAATTTTATATATGGTACTATTATTTAACGTGGTAGCCACATGTCAAAAATAATAATTTAACGTGACATGTTAAGTCATCAATGTTAATAAAGAACTTAACTCTGGGTTAGTTTTATAAAAAAATTGAAAGTTGAAATATTTTAACATTGTTTTTTAATATTCGGATTAGCATTGCAAAATCGAGTAAAGTTTGATATTTTTTTTTACAATTGACCCAACAAATAATTAAATTTCATAGCTCTTATGGGTCCCTGTGATAACCCTATAGACTTGTACTATTCTAACTAGAGAATTTTGTATATTGAAGTGCCTCATCTATAACTTGCAATACATGAACATGTTATTGCTAGCTACTAAATGTATGATAAAAGGTTGTTCTTATTAGCTACTTTACATAAAAAAATTAACAATCATTCAACAACATTTTATAATTAATATATAAATAGTAAACCAATATTTATGATATATACAAAATTTCCTTTATGCATTACTTATGTATGTTTTTCTCTTGTCTCTCCCACTAATTTAAGTTAAATTATAGATGATATAAATTTAATACCTTAATATATATAAAGTTATGAGATGATAAGAGAGACCTAGATTAGTTAGTTTAAATTTGAACCCTATCATTAAAGTGTCTTGATACCCTTACATAATAACCATATCACACTCATCTCACACGTTAGGCCCATGACATTCTTGATCTAATCTTCCTATAAACATCATAATCTAATCAAGATCTAAGCTATAATGATCAGCAGCCGTAAAAAGAACGAATGGAACTAAACTAAAGGCACGTTGAGATGACTAAGCCCATAAAATAATTATAAATATAGCCCATGGTTTACAAGTCTGACCCAATTGTAATATAAAAACTAATTAATTGTATCCTATATAGAAAACTCTAATATTCTCCCACTTGAGTAAAACTAATTAGGATTGATAATTTCTTTAAAAAATTTTAAAAAATACTCAATTATGTTAAATAAAAAAATTTAATAAGTTTGAGCAAAATTTTGAAAAATATCTTAATATAAAGAACTTAATTTGATCAACCATTCATGTTGTACTATGGTAGTTAATGTATTGCAACTAATGTATAGTTACCATAATCATAAGCATAAATAATTCATTATTTGAAAGCTTTAGTGTAGTATTGGTGGTAAGAATATGGATACCAAGAATAGAAAATAATGAAAAGAAAGAAAATAAGATCATAAGAAGTCTTTAAAAAGATTCATTGAATAGGTTGTGCCTATGTCTTATTGATGCAGAACGAAAGTTAAGAATGGAACAAGAACGTTTAGACTCCGTTCAGGAGTTTAATCAATGTCGTTTGATAGGACGAAAAGATGAACAAGAGCGACAAGCGATCTTGAAAGAAAGACAAAGCCAAATTCTGGAATGAAATAAGATAATGGTTGTTGGACCCTAAACCGGTTTAATTATTTTTGAGGCTTATTTATTTATTTTTGGCCTAAGTATGAGTAATTGAATTAATTGAAATAGAGGGGTAAGTTGGGAAGATCACTTAAGT
>JAOSBL010000008.1:11752832-11765645 GCA_027568915.1 Erythroxylum roraimae
GGATTGAAGGATTGTGGTTAGATTATAGAATGGATATACAAGGCTTACTTCAGCTGCCTAACAGACTCACTAACTTTCACAATTGCACTCAGATTTTGTCCTATATGTCATGTGAAAGGAAAAGAACAAAAAGTGTTCAAAGATGAACTAATGGACTCACTTGTCTTTACCGTAGAAGGATTCATGTCAATTACGGAATCCCTCCTAACTATATAATTCAATACTAAAATCCGTAAAGACATGACATGAAGATGGAATATGAAATAACCCTATCAACAATCTGCTAATCAGCCAACCTATTGGTCCTCTGTTGGGATAACCTCATGACATGATCAGTCACAGATTTGTATGCTAGGGTTCTAGTGTCCTTTACTTGGTTGAGTCATCTGGCCTTGTATGTTCTTTAGGTCCCCGTTTCTTTAATTCATTCTTTTTTATCTTAAGAAAAACTTAAGGCAATAAATTATAGTAAATAAGCGTTGTTGTGCAATTCAATTCGTCATATATTGATCACCTACCGTTATGAACCAACTGGAACGCTTATACGACGAAAATATAAAAATGTTGCCTTGTCTTTGAATGATAATGCATTATATTGTATTTATTTATAAGGATATGTCCAACCCCACTACTCTGCACCTTTATTTTAGGGATATATTATAGGGCAGACGTGAAAAGAAATATTAAACTTGTAAATTGTGATAACAGAGTAGATCCAGCAGATTCATCTAGTTATTTCTTTACAACAATTGTTTTCTTTTTCTCTATAATGGGCTTTAAATCAATCCAACAATTTTAATCTAGGTGTAACAGTCTCCCCTATCGATCAACGTCATTTTGGTAGGCACAAGTGCAGATGTACTTCTTTGGATATGGTCGGTACTAGTGGAGATGCAACTTTATGAAGATAACTACACTACACCACCGTCGTAACTTTTTTCTTTTGCTTTTCTTCAATCCCTAAACACTCACCTATTCACCGTTATCTTTCTCCTATCATTAACAGAGGTGCCTGTAATTTGGAGGCACCTGTGTCTTGTGTTCCATTTTTGCTATCTTAACCCAAAAGTAATGGGACACTTTTAACGTCGTACTGAAATCAAAATCTCCACTACATAAAGCAAAAGGGATCGAGAATATGTCAAAAAAAAATTTTTCTTCAAAATATTCTCTTATGGGTTGAATTTAGGATGTTAGTAGCGAGAACACTGATGGATGTCGAGGCTGGCTGGTTTCTCAATCAATTTTCAGGGGTATGAACCTAGAGGTCCACAGATTATGGAAATTCAGAGATCCAATGCCCATAAACTTGAAGAGATTGTGTGGAGAGCAATTTGAGAATTCACTTACCAATCTCCTCTACAATTTCGTTAACCAGTGGTCTGGCCGGGAGCTCAAGAGGCCCATTTTGTTAAATGTAAAGCTTATGGAAAATATTATTCTGAAAATAGGTAAAAGATATCAACTTTTCATATACAAAAAACTCTTATATTTTACATAACCTACTTTGCAGGACGCCAATTCCTCTATAATATCTTCTTATTTGACCTGAAATCCACCGACCCATAAAACTCATTTCTTTTTTATTTCCCCCAACTCAGGTAATCATTCTACTTCTTCTCCGGTTCTCCCACTTCTACAATTTTTGTCACCCACAAAACCCTACTGCAGTATAGTTTTTATTAGCTTTCACACGTTAGCTCTTATTAGGAACAATTTTTTTTTTAAATTTCCATTTCCTATTCTATTTATTTATGGTAAATTAATTAATCTTGAGCTTTATTTTTTTCTTTTATCCTTTCTCTAATTTAGTTTTGGCAAAAGGTACAATTCATTTCCTAATATTCCATAAGTCTAAGACAACCCTTGTCGTCGATAATAGTTTTTCTCCTGCAAAATGGCACAATTTGCAACCTCAACACATATTTTTTGTTAGGTTTCAGCTCCATCATGACACTGTTAAGCCGTGATACATGGTATATCAACCATGTAATTCTGGTTAAGTGGATGGTACTGTGGCTATTATGAATTTAGTTTTAAAAATTTCAAATATTAAATTAATTTAACATTTAAACTAAAACATATGACAATATAATTTTCATAAATTAAACGCAAATTTTTAATAAACCATAAATCAAGTTCCCTGAAATTCAACCCAATTGCTTTATCAAACGCTAAATCTCCTTATAAGCCTCATACTCTAAATCCCCAGAGATTGTAAGAAATTAAGAAATTTGTAATGATTTCTCATCCACTTTTTAGCAGTTATCATCCTCAAGAGAGGGAGAAAATGAAAAATGACATCAAGGAATTTATGATTATTTGCGCACTATTTGTAATAGTCGTTAACGACGATCATTCAAAGAAGACAATGGTGAAAATGGTAAAAGTGAAGTAAGAAGGATTTTGGACAAGAGTGGGAATGCAGACAATGATCTATGTACTATTGTAATCAGACAATTTTAGACTTCTTATTCTTCTTAATTTTAGTTTAAAACTCAAATTATTTTGTATTAAAATAAAAAATAAAATTCATAACAATCACCTCAATATCTACGTGGCCATAATTGTATAGTTGGCATGTCACGTTTCACAATTTAATGGTCCCATGATGAACACATAATAAAAATATATTTGAGTGTATAAGTCATTTTATTTTATAAATGTTAGAGAGTAAATTAGTATTAGAAATAACCATAAAGGATATCTTATTCCTTTTCTGAAATATTAGGAGTGAGCAACACTTTTTCCTTAATTTTTGTTTTATTTGTTTCAAGCCTTGCTTTGATTCTTTCTCACTAGTTATCAATGAAAAGCTCAAAAGTGAAGGAAAAGAATTGGGGGAAAAACGTGTCATTCATTAAGATTTTAGTTACTAATGAGAAGCTCAAAAGTGGAGGAAAAGATTTAGGGGTCCCAAATGCATTATTCATTAAGATTTCAAGAATTATAAGAAGCATTGAGTGCTAAGAAGTATATAAAATATCTTTTAATAGATATTTAGGTTAAGGTCTTAGCTTATTTATTTTGATTTATTTTAAATTTTGGTATGATTTTAGAATCTTAATATGACGTTTGATCTCCAAAATTTTTCCTATTATGTAAAAATTGCATAAATCTTAGTGGTGTTATGAATGCTAATTAGTGCATGATTTGGAATTGATCTACAATTGTATTTTATTTGAGCTCTGATTTTGGAAACTACCTAAATATTTGCATAAAGTATTTTAATATAGGCGCATTTCAATTGTTGATAAAGCTTCTGTATTTAACATCCTTAATTGAGTAAATGTGTTGGATGCTGAGAATATTAATTGTCATTTGCATCTAAAGATTATCCTAAGTTTAAGCTTTCAAAATTTTTTGCAAATACAAAAGTTAGGAAATTGATTATAAGAAGAAAAATCATCAACTTTTGAAATTATTGCTGCTTCGGAACAATATCTATTTTGATTTAGTACACTTGACTAGAGGAAGGTAAGGATGATGTGAAGTCATTATATCCCTTATGCCCTAAGCAATAACATTTGTGGCATAATGGCCAAGACAACCTTTTATGCAATTTCATAATATTCCTAGAATCAGGGGGACTATTGCCTAATCATTTTCACCAACTTTTTTCCTAATTAATATTATTTTTATTGTCGAATCAATAAGCTATTCATAAATTAAATTCTTTGATTTTGATTGTTCATTTCCATATACTAATTTAAAGATTCTAGAAAAAAGTAGTTAGATAATGCTATTCAAAATATATAGGTATGGAAATGAATAATATTTCAATGATTTTACTCGATAGTAGGGCTATAGAAAATAACATTATCTAAACTTGTGTTACTTGCCCTTAAAAAGGGTTAAGTAATTAAGCATGGTACATTATGTTCAACATCATTGAGTAATATGACATTAACTATTTACTATGTATTACATTTGTAACTTGTCCTTACAATTAATAAAAAGAAGGCAAGTTTGAAGTTGTCTATTCACAAACATGGAAATTGTCAACATAATATCCAAAAAGAACTATAATAGTATTTATTATCCCCTTTTCTCACTTCTTGAACAAGTACTCTTATTTTGGCTAAATTGTTTGCTGACCTTTCATGTCACTTAAAGTCCCCTCTTTATTACTTTGTATTGACTTAGTTATTCTATTTCTTCCCTTATTATTGCCTTCTTGATTTTTCCAATTTAAATCCTATGTACATTACATATTGTATAAGAGCTTTTCTGAAATTATCAACTAAATAAAAGAACATCATAACTTGGAACTTAATGTTAACTTAAATACCTTATCCATATAAAACTCAAATCATCTAAGCTTTTTCCTTTTTTTCACTATTTAAACCAACTTCCAAATCCTACTCATTTAATTCATTCATATTTCCCCCTATGTGATCCCCCTCATATATTTGGCTTGATAGACTAGAGTTTCCATAACTCTATTCACTTTAGTTGCAACTTCTATTCCAAGAAATTCGTCAAAATATCATCATCATCATCAGTAACAATAATAACGGTAACATCATCATCATCATAATTTGAGTCTTCAAAATAACCTATTTTTTTAGAACGTTGTCTTTTGATATGTCATAAGCTTATCATCACCATCAAAATGCTCTCCCTTAAATCCACTATTTTGATCAATATTGGAATTGTATAGTTGCTCTATTATTTTAGGATTTTTAGTTTATATACCAACTTCTATAAGACATTTCACCAATGGTAAGAGATCTAAGACCATAAAAGAGAGAGGGATATTGGATGAGATTCAATCCATATGCGAGTATATGAATAGGGGTATATAATTAATACACCCCTAATGAGTGTATAAAATCATCATGACTTATTTAGCATAACCTATTACCTTTCTTTAGGCTTGATAGTTTTAGATCCATATAAGATGCCTAATTATCCAAAAATTTAAAGTTTAACCATGATAAGATTCATCCACATTGTGAGGTAAAATTCTAATCAAAGTTCAATTAAGCTACCTAATAGAACTCAAACCAAACTCTACTAGGAGAGTTAGAGCCCAACTATACTTCTTAAAAGATTGCCTATGATAACTTATCATAATCACTATTAAGATTAATTAAACATTTCTCTATATGTTTAAAACCCCTCATTTTCACTAACTTAAGTGTTGGAGTGTCTTCACCAAAAACACTCTAACATTTGAGTAGTCATTTTGATAACTCACAGACCTAGACCTAGCCTAACAAGCCTATCCCAAATTCAAACTAAATTATTTAGGGTCGTCTTTAGTAACTTTTGAAATCTTATAATATTAACACTTAATAAAATATAAAATCTATCGAGTTATTACTACCATAATAAATAATTATAAACATTTATAAAAGCAATATGTTCTTCAGTATTTTTGGAACAATCAACACCCTTAGAGTTCTTCGGTTCAATAAGCAATTTAAGGAACAAATCGTTAAATGTTAGATGTTGTGAAAACAAGTAAAAGAATTATTATAAGAAAATTATTATAGGGATAAATCATAATAAACTCATTTCTTATGACCATCATTAGAAGGAGATATATATAAACCTATATAATTAGTACTACTAGAAGATAACATATGAAGGGCAATGGTCCACTGATATTTAACATCCTAATGGAGCCATTGTCCCTTTAGTTTAAGATGGAAACTATAGGCGCTTATGTTGACATAAAAAACAATGCTTATCATATGCATAGGTATATATAGGTTATGGATCTACATAATACATTTTCCACTATAAGATATAAGGCCTTATCCTCCACCCTGACTAAAGCAACACTGTTCACGGTTAAAACCTTGCTTCTAGATTTAATAGTTATTTTTTAGTAGTTAACTACTAGGTCCATATCATACTTTGCTAATAACAAGTGTAAGCATGATGACTTTGCCTATTTAATATATGTAACTGAAAGCCCTGAAAAAAGCTTAAGAGATTACCTACAACATTTTAACTTTTTAATGCATCCCAAATCTCTAGTGTCAATGCAGGGATTGTAGTAGCAACCATTGTGAACAGACTCAAGCCTTATTAACCTTTATAGTACTCATTGGAGAATATTAACCTTTATGGTACTCATTGGAGAATTTAGAAAAAACAAAAAAGGTTCAAAGGCCTCAGGTTTAGGAGAAGTCCTTTTAGCTTCTTGGTTCATAAAGAAAAACATACAGGCCTAAAGCATTAGATTTAAAAGAAGTCCCTTCAGCTTCTTAAATTAGGTAAAAATTATAGGCCTAAAGATCTCAAATCTAAAAGAAGTCACTCTAGCTCATTTATTTAAGAAACAACCTATAGACCAAAAAGTCTTATATTTCGAACAATACCCTTAAGCTCTCAAGTTTTAAAAGAAAACTTATAGGTCTAAAAGCCTCTAAAAGAAGTCACTTTAACTCCCTAACTCAAAATAAAAATCTACAAGTCTAAAAGCAACATGTTAAAAAGAAGTCTCTTTAGCTTTTTGGTTTAAAGAAAAAATTGTAGGTCTAAGTACCTTAGGTTAAGTCGAAGTCCTTTTAGCTCCTAAAAGAAAAATCTACAGATCAAAAGGCCTCAATTCTAAGAGAAGTACCTCTAGCTCTCTAGTTTCAAAACAAAAACCTACATGTCTAAAGGTCTTAGGTCTAAGAGAAGTCCTTTCAACTCCTTGTCTGAAAGTAAAAATCCATAGGCATAAATATCTTAAGTCTTGGAAAATTCCCTTCAACTCCTTGACTCAAAGAAAAAATTTGTAAATCTAAAAGCCTTAAATCTAAGAGAAGTTTCTTTAACTCCTTGGGTTATAAATAAAAGCATATACACTAAAAGGCCTCAAGTTTAGGAGAAGTCTTTTTTAACTTTCTAGTATAAAGAACACACATTTAGGTTTTAGAGTCTTAGGGCCAATATCATTTTTCAGGTTATAGGGACTCGAGAACCATTATGAAGCAATAATAGTTTAAAAAAATCTTAGGATATCAATTTCAAATTTGATGAGGAAAAAGAATTAGAATCAACAAGCCTATCACGTTCATTTATTTTTTACTCCAAAAATTGTGAAAGCAAGGGATATACACTCTGTAACCCTATTAAATTCATTATAATTTTCTTACAAATTTAATCAGGTAAGGGGGTTAAATTCCACATGAATTTAAAAAAGTTGCGATGACAATACATACAAGATAGACTTGCTAGGTGAGTATAATGTTAGTGCTAATTTTAATTTTTTTGACTTATCTCCTTTTGACTTTAATTCAAATTTAAGGACAAATCCTTTTGAAGAGGGAGGGGATGATGTGAGCACGACCATGGTACTTTGTAAGAGAAGTGGAACCAAAGATGAGCTAGTAATGCTAGAGGGACCAATAGCAAGATCAAGAGCTAAGAAGTTCAAAGAAGTGCTTCAATCCTACATGAGCCGAATTATATATGGTATGGAATCTCAAGAGACAATGAGGGCCAATGGCATCATAACTAATTAAGTTGGGCGAAATGTCCAAGAAGGCTTTCATTCTTGTTTAATTAATTATTTTACGTTAGAAGCATAACTTTCGATAGCCCACTACTTATGTCGTGGGCTTGTTTAAATCTTTTAGGTTTAATGGGTTATATTTTAGAAATATTAGTTTGGGCGTTAATTATTTTGGTGAGGGGCCCATGTTTAAAGGCCTTTTTCATAGTTAGGGTTTCTATCTTTCAAAGGGTATAAATACATCATAATAAACATTGTTTAGGGTTAGATTGGATGAATAACGAATTCTTAAAGGGAGGATTTTTTTGTCTTCTTCTATTGCATCAAGAATATAATTTTTATTAAGGTAAACACTTGTGGTGAATTTCTATTCTTGTTTTCAAATCAACCTTATTATATGCGTTTCCTTTCTTATAATTGATTGGGGGTTCATTAGGGTTGGGGATTTCATCTTATACCTATTCTATCCAAAGTGTATGCTTAAGGAATTTCAGTTTCTTTAGCCTTGGGTTTCCGCATCAAGAAATCCCCAATTGTCATTTAGGTAATCATGATAAATTTTTTTGGATAAAATTAAGCACCATGTCAGACAATTCATATTAAAAAACTTAAATCAATCATTAATTGAACTAAGGAACCTTTAGTTTTAAAAAGTAATATATAATTAGGAAATTCAAAATTTTGATTTAGGTACTATGAATTTCACTTTGGAAAAAAATTAGGCATAATTCAAATCAATTCAGAGTTAAGAAAGCTCAAATTAGTCATTTATTGAACTAAAGATTCTCCAATTTTGAAAAATTCAATGCAATTCATATGAAATTAGGCAATTCCCAATTCTAAAAATTTAATTAACTCTATATGCTAAATTGATTTAATTGAACATGTAATTCATGAAATTGAATGTATGGGAAGGCAAAAGCATGTTATAAATCGAGATGCAAAGCTAAAGGAACTATCAACTGAGCAAAGAAATTTGAAATTTTGGAAAAAACCAAATTTAGGAAGGCTAAGGTTTACCTTCAGGAATGGAAAGTGAATTGAGTGTGGTAGAGGAAGAAGAAAAAACCTTGGAGTGTTAAAGAGCTAAATAGAGGTGAGGAGGACGCTTGAGTCTTGCTGGAGAAGTGGAGATGATGTCGGATGAGATAAAGTCCATGTAGGCTTTCTCGAACTAATGCAAAGGGAGATGCATTAGGAATGAATATGGGAAGCATTTGGAAGTTTTATTATTGAGTGTTGTTTGAATTTTAAAAACGATTTAAGGCTAAGGGTGAAGAGATTTGTAGAGAACGAGTGATTAGTGAGAAAGAAGATGAGGAGCGTCTATGTTTTAAATAAATTCAATATATTGGTCTACCAGAATTCATAGTTGGTAGACCAATGTTGGTAAATAATATTGCTTCAAACTCTCTAAAAATAGCAGGTATTGAGTAATTAGTAGTATTGGTCAACCAATTTTATAGATTGGTTGGCTAGTTAAGTAATTTGGTCGATCACTATATGCAACCAGAGTCTTCATAAAATCTCGAGAAAGAAAATGAATTATAGATTTAATAATATTGATCGACTAGCTTGAGACATTAATCTACTAGTGGGGCTAGTTGGGTGACTAGTCATGCGACTAAAATGGGACAAAACTTTTGAGAGAGAATTAATTTAGTTGTTTTAAGGATTTGACCAATATATTCTAATAACACAAGTTAAAGCTTTTAGAGATTAAATTAAACTATAGAAATACAAATTAAATAAAAAAACAACCTTTTTAAAAATGAATTTATCTAAGGGAATTTCCATTAATCATCTGTAATTCTCTTCTAATTAAACAAAATATATCCTTACTCATAGGTTAAGTAAAAATTTTGGCCAATTAGTGTTATGTATCTAAGAACCTTAATGATACATAACATTGATTCAATGTCTCCACTTTTCACATGATCTCTAATGAAATGATACTTAATATCTCTTTGCTTGGTCCTAGAATGTTGAATCTGATTCTTTGTGAGATAAATAATACTTGTATCATTACATTTTATCATAATATTAGTGAGATATAATCCATAATCTCTAAGTTGTCATCTAAGCCAAAGGATTTAAGCACAAAACCTGTTGGTCGCTACGTATTCGACTTTTGTTGTTGACAAATCAACTGAATTTTTTTTCTTACAAAACTAAGATACTAATGCATTTCCTTGGAATTTACAAGTAGTGGATATGCTCTTTCTATCTAATAGGCTCCTAAAAAACATGCATCTGAATAACCAATCAAGTCAAAAAATGTATTTTTAGGGTAACAAAGTCCTAGTGACAAGGTTCCACATAAGTATCTAAAGATGCACTTAGCGACTAATAGATGTGATTATTTAGGGCTTTATTGAAATATAACATATAGGCAAACCTAAACATTATACCAAGCCTACTTACGATAAGATAAAGTAAGCTAAAAATCATACACTGCTAGAGCTTTACATCTACTGACTTATCCTCTTCATCTTTGTTCAATTTTTTTATAATACTAATAGGTGTCCTTTATGGTTTGGTTTGGTCCATTTTGAAGTACTTGAATAGTTTTTTAGTGTAATTTTCTTCATTTATAAAGATAACTTCCTTCATTTTCTTGATTTGGAGTCCAAAAAAGAAGTTAAGTTTGCCTATTATGCTCATATCGAATTTCCTAGTCATAAAGTTAGGAAATTGTTACATATATTCTCATTAATATCATAAAAAATAACATCATTAACTTAAATTTGAACAATTAGGATATCATGCTTGTAAGTTTTAATAAAGAGTGTAGTGTCAACCTTGCCTTTAGAGAATCCATTTTATAAAGGAAATGCACTTAGCCTATCATACCAAGCTCTAAGTTCTTGTTTTAAGCCATATAAAGCTTTATAAAGTATGTAGATATGGTTGGTGCATCATGTTCTTCAAAAGTAGGAGGTTGGTTGACATAAACTTGTTCTTAAATGAAACCATTTAAAAAGGAACTTTTAACATCTATTTGAAACAATTTAAAATTCATATATGATGCAAATACAAGTAAGGGCCTAATTGCTTCTAACTTATCCATTAGAGCAAAAGTTTCTCTGAAGTCTATGTCCTCCTTTTAATGGTAACCCTTTGCTACCAATTTAGATTTATTTCTCAAAATAGTACCAGAATCATCAAACTTATTTTTAAAGATCCACCTGATATCTATAGTTTGGTGATCAATAGGTCTAGGTATTAAAGTCTACACTTTATGTAGCACCCCACTCTCATAGTGCATATTCCCGAACATACCGACGGTATTCGAGAACATACTCTATGAGAGTGGTATACTAGAACAGTCAGTCAATCAAACTCATTACAATTTTTTTTCAAAACAATGCACGCATATGCGGAAAATCAATAAACAAATCAGGCCCACTTTATTCGTAAACATTTTCATTCACAAGTGTTACTACAATCATTGATAAATCTCATTTACAAACATTTCCAATTTGGAAAGTTATTACATAAGGTGCACATGCACATGAATTGTGAATCTTTGCACATAACAATAATTGTACATGCATTCATTGACATTCCGGGTATATTTGTTAATAAATGTGATTGTTATTGAGAATTGTGGTTTATTGGTATTGAAAATTGTCTTGGAGAGTGTAATTGTTGATTTAGAATTTTTGGAGAATTTTAGGAAAAATTTTCTGAAAAATTCGGGGTAATTTCTAGATTAGGAAAAATGTCAAATGGAAATACAATTGTTAACTGGTAGAAGAATTTACTATCAAATGAAAATGAAAATTTAGATAAATGATTTTTGGATTTATTAACTAGTGCTATTGAAATTTTGGGGGAAAATTGGAGTAGAAATTGAAATTTATTTGGAAAGAAACCAATTAAGTGCCTTAAAAATGAGACATGTGGCAAGTGACAAGTGTCACTTGCCTAACCATGTCTTAAACCACGCTTTTTAGTAATAAAACCCCTCCCCTTTTGTAGTCTTCCACGATGCTTTTAAAATTAGAAGGTCGAGTGAGTATTTTCTTTATGTTTTCCTCTCCTCCTTCGTTACTTGCGCCCTCCTTCTCATCCATTTTCATTTTCTTCATTCTCTTCTAACCTTACTAACATTTCACCTTGTTCCCATCTATCAATTCCACTTTCATCTTATTGTTTCTTCAATTTGCCATAAGAAAAACCTATTTTTACCTCCTTCAAGATGATGAACAAGTGATGCTTGGGAGCTAGGGCTAGTGTTGTTTTTGAAGAATTTGAAGTGAAACCAAGTAAGTATGCTTTCAATGTTATGGGTATTGGTAAAATGAAACTAGAAGGATGAGAAATGTAGGATTGATGACTTGATTTTGTGTGTGTGTGTGGGTGACATGGATGATGCAATACCTTTGTAAATGTCATTTTTTTGTAATTGTGATCATTCATTAATGATGTATAATGTGTTATAGAGATGTTTTGGAAGTTAGATGTTGCATATAATGGAGTGAGGGAGAGTGCAGAACATTATGATGAATGAGTGCATGTTTGATGCTATGTTTTGGGGTAATGCTCAAGTATAGGTCATGAATTATTTGTGATTGATATATTGAGTGACTTGGGTAGTTAACGATGAGGAAATGTAATGGAAGAGGTAGAAGATGAGTTAGATGTAAAATATTGAAAGTTTGAAAATCTGAAAATTTTTGCAGCAATATGATCTTTGAGTATGCTTCAATGTATTAGCCATAACTTCTTCTATAGTTGTGCAATTGAGATGATTTTTAGTTTAGATTAAACTAGAGGCGTTTGGCTACATTTCGTGTAAAGACATTAACTTTTAATTTTTTCTTTAAGAGTCCTAAAATCTTGACATGAATTTAGGAAATTGAGTGCAACAAAAGTTATGGATGAATGTTTATGTTGTGTTATGTTTTGGGTGTGTGGGAATGCATTATATTGGGGTGTTTATGATCAAGTGGGGAATATGAGATGTGCATGGAGGATGTTGAGTTGAAATTGGATAAATTTGAAGGAGTTATCCATAGAGATGATGATTTAAATGAGTTGGGATTTGGTAGTGAATGAATTGTAAATTGTGATTAAATGGTTATGAAGTGATAATTGCATAAGAAGAGGTGAATTTGGGATGCTTAAGAGTATATGTAAGGATAGAATGGGTTTAGGATCTTTTGGAAGAATTTTGGAGATGAAAAATTTAGTTAACTCAAAGGTTACACAATCAGGTCGTGTAAATTCACACGGCCTGTAACACCCCACTCCCGCGTGACCCGAACCCGACATCATTGGTGATATCCGAGTCCGTGTCCCGCGAGGGTGGCATGCTACATCAGTCAGTCGAAACTCAGTATAAAATT
>JAOSBL010000008.1:11807425-11819563 GCA_027568915.1 Erythroxylum roraimae
AGAGCATAATGTTATGGAAATGAGTCTAGATTGGAATCACCCTTGACTTGCTCTTATTAAGGCTTATTCTAGGTTTCTACAAAAGAGCACATAGGATTGAGCTACCTTGCTAGCTCAATAGGCAAGCCCTACCACAATGTAACCTCTCTTAACAGAATATGTTACTTAAGGATCTGAAAAGAGGTTCAAATTTTAAGGAATTGCTAAAAACTTTTAGATGGAAAAGGATGGATGAGGAGGGATGACTTACTGAATTTGAAATTTCAATTTCGTATTAATGGAAGTTAGTAAAGCCAAAAAAATAAACCAATTTGGAGGTCAATAGGGAAGAGGTTTACTAAAGGGGATTTTAAGGAACTTGATGAAAATCAGAATAGTGACTTAGGAGAAATTATTTCCTAATCACAAAATAGGAAATAAGAGGATATCATGGATATTTATTTTAGGAAATTGCTGTGAATATGGAGTAGTATTGTAAATCAGGGATATTGTTGTAAATCAAAAATATTTTAGGAAGTATTTTAGGGTCCTTAAAATTAGCAATTAGTTACCTAAAATTAAGCTAGGACTTGTTTATATATTCAAAGCCACATGGTGTGAAAACGAAAAGAAAAAGAGATTACTTCTTTCTTTATGGTCTCAGAGCCCAGGACCCTGTAACTCCTGGTTCTTTTTTTTTTCTAACACTTACTTTGCCTTTATTGCCAATAGTGCCTTATGGAAAGCGGATGGCTAAAAATGTTACCAGTAAAAACCCCAACGTGGAGGCCTCTTCCTCCTCTATTGGTAATCCCAAAGCTTACACACCTACCAATATTGGTGAGTTACAAACCTTGTTTCCATCTTACTAACTCAAGGGTAAAAATTGCATCCACTGGTTACAAATGGTTAAGACTTTCCTTAAGGGCAAAGAAAGCTTTCTCACCTATTAGGACACGCTCTTGCTATTTCAGATCCCAAGTTTGAGGCTTGGGATGTAGAGGATTCAATTATGTCATGGCTTTGGAACCCTATGCAACCAGACATTAGAGGCGCTTGCATGTTCCTCTCATCTACTAAGGAGAAATGGGATGCTGTTACTCAGTCTTATTCTAAAGTAAATGTCGCCTCTTTAATTTATGAGATTATGACTAGAATCTCATTTACTAAGCAAGGTGTGCACTCTATCACTAAATATTACAATATGATGAAGGGTCTTTGGCTTGAGTTAGATCTTTATCAGAATCTTAAAATGCAATGCAGTGATGACAGTGTCAAATTACAAAAGTTTGTAAACAGGGAAAGAATATTTGAATTCTTAGCATGTCTTAATATTGAATTTGACCAACTTTGGGTTCAAATACTTGGCAAAGACCCTTTGAATGAGGCCTCCTAACTCATCCAGGCAAAAGAGAGCTAGAGAATTGTGATGTTGGAATCCAAGTCTGGTAAAATCTTAATATTCATATATGTGAAAACCAACAAAGATGCCCTTAACCACTACTGAAGAATCCTTAAAAATAAGGAAACTGTCTGGTGCAGCTTTTGTAAGAAGCCTTGTCACACTGGAGAGGCCTACTGGAAGTTACATGGGAAGCCACAAAAAGCACCAAAAGAAGGGGCTAACAAGGATGGACAGGCCAAAGCACTCTTCATTAAACCTACAAACTCAAGAGATTCTGATCAAGCTTAGATCAGAAACAAAAGGACTTAACAAAGAAGAAATTGACTGTCTAAAGAGCATTCTGAATTCCCTGGAAGGTGTTGGTGCATCATGTTCATTAGCCTAATCAAGTGATTTTTCTAATTCTCATGCTCTTAGTGCCTCATTTGTGTCTTATAGGGATTCTTGGGTCATAGATTCATATGCTACAGACCATATGACTACCTCCCACCATTCTTTTATTTCTTATAACCCATGTCCGAGTAACAAAAAAGTTAAAGTTGCAAAAGGCTCTCTTACAACTATTGCCGGTCAAGGAACCATTCATTTGTCCTATAATCTTCTTTTGAAATAAGTACTACATATTCCACAAACTTTCTGCCAATCTTTTGTCCATTAAAAGATTTACTAGAGACTTGAATTACTTTACCATCTTTGATCCTAATTATTGTGTACTTCAAGATCAGGAAAATAAAAGATTGGCCAGAGACTTGAATTACTTTGCCATCTTTGATCCTAATTATTGTGTACTTCAGGATCAGGAAACGTAGAAGATGGTTGGGTATGCTAAGGAAAAGAATGGACTCTACCTTTTAGATTCTAAGAGTGGAGACAAAACCTCACACCCCTCCTTGACTTTCATGACCAAAGGTACTCTTAACCCTATTTGGCTTCACCATTATTGGTTAGGTCATCCTCATTTTAGTTTAATGAGAACCATGTTTCCTAATTTGTTTAAATACAGTGATCCTAACAGTTTCCATTGTGATGTGTGTGAGTTTGCCAAACATTGTCATACTTCATTTCCTTTGAGCAATAATAAATCTGAATTTCCTTTTACTTTGATTCATTATGATATATAGGGACCTTCAACAATACCTAATTTTTCAGGAGCTAAATGATTTGTTACTTTTATTGATGATTGCACAAAGGTCTCATGGGTCTTTCTCATGAAAAACAAATTAGAGGTTAGTGATATTTTTCCTAATTTCTTCCATATGATAAAAAAAAATAGTTTGGGGTGAGCATAAAAGGTTTAAGAGTAATAATGCTCAGGAATACTTTAATCAAACCTTATCTTCTTTCTTTCAACGTGAAGGCATTATTAATTTTTCATCTTGTGTTGATACACCTCAACAAAATGGAGCTGCTGAGCGTAAAAATAGACATTTACTTGAAGTCATAAGAGCATTATTATATCAAATGAATGTCTCTAAATACTATTGGGGGGAGGCTATTTTAACTGGAGTTCACTTGATAAACATATTGCCTTTATGACCTCTAGAGCTCAAAATACCGTTAGAAATGCTCCATAATTTCTTCCCCAACTTTAATATAAATAGTCTAACTCGAAGGGTGCTTGGGTGTGTTAGTTTTGTTCATATTCATGCTCAAAATAGGGGGAAACTTGACCCACAAGCCCTAAAGTGCATCATTTTTGGCTATTCTCCTACACAAAAAGGTTATAAATGCTTTTATCCGCCCTCGCATAAATTCTTCATTTCCAAGGATGTGTCATTTGTTAAGAGTCAACGTTTCTTCCCTAATACTTATCTTCAGGGGGAGATGGGAAATTCTACAAAAGATAAGTACAAGGAGACTAGCTTCGTACTTGATTTATCTTTTTCAAATATATAGATTGAGTCAGATACCATTGTCTCTGGCCTACCTAACTAATTTGACCAAAACAAGTCAGAAAGTACCTAGCCAGATACCTCAAAAAATACTATACCTATCCCTAACAAGCCCCTCCTAGTCTACTCATGAAGGAATGTTGTCCAATCCTTATCGAAGCATGCTTAAGGATCTAACCCAGAATTAGGTACTAAAATACAGAACTCTGAGCTTGATCATTTGAATGTTCCTATAGCTTTTAGGAAGGGCATATGAACATGCACTAAATACATAATTTCGCACTTCACTTCCTTTGACAAATGTTCTCCTATCCATAAATGTTTTCTTACAAAAATAAATTCAGTTTTCACACCATAAACACTTGATAAGGCACTTAAGGAAAGGAATTGGAAAAATTCCATGGATGATGAAATGAATGCATTAATTAACAATCAAATATGGGAAATAGTGGATTCCCTGAAAGGAAAAAATCCAGTAGGACGTAAACAGGTATTCACAATTAAATATAAACAGATGGCTCATTGGAAAGAATAAAGCAAGATTGGTAGCCAAAGTATACTCAAACTTATGGGGCTGATTATCATGAAAATTTTAGCTCAATGGCAAAAAAGAACATTATATGTATGTTGTTATCCTTGGCAGCTAATCTTGATTGGCTTGTGCAGCAATTTGATGTAAAGAATAACTTTTTACATAGTAATTTAAATGAAGAAGTGTACATGTCAACCCCTTCGAGATTTGAAAATAAGTTTGGGAATAGAGTATGCAAATTAAAGAAAGCCTTGTATGGCCTTAAACAATCTCCTCGGACATGGTTTGGGAGATTCAAAAAGGCTATATTGGAAATGAAGTACAAGCAAATTAAAGTCAAGGAGATCACACTCTCTTTATTAAATTTGTTGTATAGAACAAAATGACAGCTCTCATTTTTTATATGGATGACATCATAGTCACAAGGAATGATCTTGAAGAGATGAAACACCTCAAACTTAAACTGGCCCAAGATTTTGAGATCAAAGATTTGGGGAAGTTGAAATATTTCTTGGGTATAGAAGTAGCCCGTTTGAAAGAGGAAATTTTTCTATCCCAACGCAAGTATATTCTAGATCTTCTAAAAGAAACTGAAATGATGGGGTGCAAACCGATTGATACAACTATAGAACATAATCATAGACTAAGAAAAGCCAAAGATGATGAACCTGTTGATAGGTTGACTAGTGGGAAGACTAATTTATTTGTCACATACTAGGCCCGACATAGCATTTGCAATAAATGTAATTAGTCAGTTCATGCATGACCCTAAAAATGACCATCTTCAAGCAGTGTATAAGGTACTGAGGTATACCTTAAAACTATCCCTGGTATAGGGATTAAGTTTAAGAAAAATAACAATAAGACAATTGAAGCTTATACAGATGCAAATTGGGTAATTCAAGTATTGATAAAAGGTCAACTACTAGGTACTGCACTATGTTTTTGGGCAATCTTATCACTTAGAGAAGTGAGAAGCAATCAGTTGCGGCTAGATCAAATGCTGGAGAGTTTGGGGTTATAGTTCACAGTATATATGAGCTCTTATGGATTCATATCATTATGAATGATTTAAAAGTCAGGTGGAAAGGACCTATGAAGCTCTATTGTGATAATAAGTTAGCTATTAGTATTGCTCACAACCCAATACAACATGACAGAACTAAACACATTGAGACTGATAGGGACTTCGTAAAAGAAAAATTGGAAAGTGGACTTATTGGTGATAAAGCAAATGCACGCAAAAGGGAGTGAATTGTGTGTGACAAAAAATTTTCGCAAGTTCTTTCAATTCATATAATAAACAGATCCTAATTAACGAATAAAAACAGTAGGAGCTTGTCAGATGTTAAAGCCTTTTAAACGACAGGAACCTATTAGGCGATAGGAGCCTTTTGTGAGATAGGATCTTGCTTAAATGAAAGGAGCTTACTGAATGATAAATCTTGTTAAAACAATTTTTTAAAAAAAAGTGTTTGTTAAAACAGAAAAAAAAAAATAATAAACCTCTTGCAAGTTGAAAATAGAAGGAGCCTTTTACTAAAAAGAATACACACACAATATAATGCAGAAATTTAAAAGTTAAAGAGAGAGAGAAGATGGATGCAGTCGATTTATACTAGTTCGACTAACAACCTAAGTCTGCGTTCAGTCCCCAAATATCCAACTTGAGTGTTTCACTATAAAAACTCAAGTAGTAATTTGGCGAGTCTCCTCAAGCTCATGAGTTCATATTTTTCCAAGTTCTCCAACCTTCCAAAATAGTAGTATTTAGCTAGCCTCTACTAGCTGTCAACAGATGAAAATGTAATTTGCTCGATATGAGTTTCAATGATCTCTAAAAAAAAGTTCACTTTCTAAAACACAAGAGATTTGACAATAATATCACTTTCAAAAGTACTAATACTGTGAATGTAATTCAAGAATTTTGCTTGTTCACTCTTCTTGTTCTCAACTGCAGTGATTCTTCCTTAAGTAGGCATTTCCTTCAACTAGCAGTTGCATCATTTCATTTCCATTCTTAGGTTGACTTTGTATCTTTGATATCTCTGCTGGAATCTTCAATCTTCAACCGTTAAGAAAAACAAAATATGGCAATGTCTCAAAAATATAGGATTAGCAAGATCCTTTCGAATATTGTAAACAAAATAAGGTAATTTCATAAAAAGATGTTCTTGCCAGAAAGGAAGCATATATCTTATGATTTTATTTCCTTTTGAGAAAATGTATCGTTACCTATATAAAGAAATAAATCTAATTTGAATTTTGAAATTTATTATCAAAATCATTAAAAAGCCTTGAGCTAACAATCTCCCCCCTTTTTAATGATAACAACAAATAATAGATATATTTTCAAAATTTCAAATCGAAAACTGAGATATACCTGTAGACTTTGGCTTTTTGTTAACAGATCATATATCACAGCAGAATACATCATAGATCATCCCAACAATATTGAAAAAAATCACAGATCATTAACTACTCTCCCCCTTTGTCATTAACAAAAAATATGTAGGTTCCATCGATGCTTTAGAAGCTTACATCGATGCTGACTATGTAGGTTCCATAATGGATAGAAGATCAACTACTGGGTACTGTACGTTTCTTGGAGAAAATTTGGTAACGTGGAAGAGCATGAAGCAAAATGTGGTGGCAAGGTCATCAATAGAATCAAAATTTAGGGCTATTGCTCAAGGATTGTGTGAACTACTCTGGCTAAAGATTATTCTAGATGATTTGAGATTCAAATGGGGCGGCCCTATGAAACTCTATTGTGACAATAAGTCAGCCATCAATATTGCTCATAATCCTATACTGCTCATAATCCTATACAACACAATAGGACAAAGCATATTGAGATTGCTAGACATTTTATTAAAGAAAAATTAGAAGAAAGGTTAGTGTGTATGTCCTATGTTCCATCAGATCAAGTAGCCGATGTTTTAACGAAGAAACTGAACAGTTCAAGTTTTCATGATCTTGTATACAAGCCAGGAATAGAAGACCTCTATTCCTCAACTTGAAGGGGAGTATTAAGATACTAAACAGTTGTAAATAAATTATACTTGGATATAGATAGGTTGTAAATAGATAAAGATAAGATAAGTTGGAAATCCCTTAAATTAAAGGATTACATTAGATAGCTTTAGATAACTTTCGAGATTTAAATTCCTACTTGTAATGTCTTATATATGGCTGTATAATCCTATTCAAAATTTCTTTCCCACAAAAAGGAGTGTTAGAAGGTTGGTAAAGGTAGAGAGAAATCAAAGCAAGCCACGTTTTTTAAACTATTACTTACTCCTTATGGTATTGTTAAACCATCACATTTCGCCAGTTTTTTATCAATTTTTTATTTTATTATAAACAATAATATTAAAAAAAATTTAAATAATATTAAAAATTTAAAGTTTTATAAATGGATGAAAAACAATAGTATAAGGAAGTAAATGATAGTTTTTGAAATTAAGGATTAAAATTTTAAAAAAAGTCAAGCTGCAAAGAATTTAGGGTAATTAACCCTTGTAAATATTTGTACTTTAGGATGTTAAAAAACTTGTATTAGCTACACCACTTCATGTCCTGTGGGCGCTTACGTTTCGGTTAGTTAAGATGACAGATTTGCATACAAATGAAAAGAAATGGGAACAGAAACGCGAGAGTAAATAGTTGTTATATTCAAAAGAATTCCTGCACTACAGTCCAAATATTTAGTGAGAAATGAGACAAAGACATCAACTTTCATCTTATGTTCTTTATCAAACTTGTTACGTGGCGTGCAATCCATACTGAGCCAGCCTCGGTGCAACAAAAACTGTGTGCAAGTCCTTGCCTTTCAATTGACATACAAATTTCTGGAACTTGTTTTGAGATCTGCACACAACATAGTAGTGAATTTACTTGGATAGTACCTAATGAGTATTACAGCGTGATTCAAGTGGACAGAGAGTTCCGTAAAATGTAAACTGAAGTTTAAACAGTGCAAGAGAGAGCAAAATAATTGCTTTATAGTTCATTTTTCACATCTTTATCCAGTTCCTCCCAACCATGCTAGGATAACGGAACCAGTACTTGTTTTGTCAGCCATATACATAGAAACGGCATGGCTTTCTTTTGAAATAACAGGTAATCACGTTTTTCACCACCGTTAACCTCGCAGGAGTTAATCACAAAAGTAGAAATTACTGTCAAATGAGGCGCATTATATTTGAACGAATATCGACCATGTCAAATAAGTTTGCCAAGATTTGATCTTGCTAAAAGATGAGTTCTTCACTATAGCTTGAAGGAAAAGTGTTAAAACTGATGTTTTAGGCCACACCTACATGGTCCAATTATCTTGAACTAAATCCTCTGATATTGAAATGCACAGATCATTATATTGAACTTAATGGGGCACTGAAATGTTCACACCACACTGACAGAAGATATTAGGTATTACCTTTAACATCTTAAAGTTTAGAATGAAAGAACAATAGCATTACGTGATGAAAACAGCATGTGCTCTATACCAACTTTATAGTGCATAAGCTTTGTTTGCAAATATGCTCAATATCCGAGTGAAGTTCTTAAGAGGATAAATCACAAAAAACTAAAATCATGGATATATCACTTACCTCTTCATACATTTCCAGAGGACCCCAGTGATCATCAACACCGAACAAGAATGTAATTTTACGCTTATTTTCTCTCATGAATGTCCAGTCCGGTGCTTCTGAAAGCTAACATAAAAGAATTGTAGTAGTTAACACTAGGTTGAAGACATATGTTAGCACTTCTAGATGAGCATAGCTGCCCACTCAAACCTCCTGCTGGAGTTGAAGAGGCAATATATTCTTTAATGTACCTATAAGTGGAGAAACAAAGTAGTAAATAAAACAGACAGATGAAAATCGATCTAAAAGTTTGATCAAAGTGAAGTTCCACCAATAATATTTTCCACCAGAAACAGGTGCATAGCATGTTGTTGCAGCCTTAATTCACATTGATGGAGGTCACTAAACACTAAAAGATTGAACAAGCCAGCCTTATTTGGCAAGCAAAACAATTTTTCAGGGGGGTACATAACTTGCAACAAGCTACCAGATACAAGGAAGGTGCACAAATGTGGTCTACGAAATATGGATTCTTGTATAATCATCTTTCAAGAACCCTGCCTTGTGCAACTGTAGACAATTTGTAAAAAGAGGAGGTGTGGTTGCACCATTGCACCAGCCTTCTTAAAAAGGAAATGACATAATAGTATTATATTTCAAATGCACCAAAGTAGATGAATTTTCTGCAAAACAAAAACAAAGGAGGTGGCCACGGAAGGGTTTCATCCTTTTGCTGCCTAGGTGTAAATTTACAGGAGGTGGGGTAGGGAAGATGGGTGAGGTTCCCCCTTATAGCTTAATATGGCCAAACCAAAGTAATTTGTTGGAAGATAGCAGCAAATGTAATACTTTTCAAAAGTTTGCTAGATTTTTACTCATAAGCAAGAGTACCTCTCTGAATTCCGACTGTGCCAAAAAGAGCATATTCCGAAATGTGTGGTACTGTTAACAAATGAAAGAGAAGGAATTCAATTTCAGATCATATTGGAAATTTAGGCAATGCAAACTCTTAGTGTAAAGATGAGGACTGACTGCCATTAGATTTGAAAAGGACTAAACTCAACATGCAAGTAGATTTGCAACCCAGCTCTTACATAACACAATTAGTAAACTATACCCGCAGCAAATGACTGCAAGCAGCGTCGATGGCTGGGGCAGACCATGATTTTCCAATAGTTTTCGACACAAGTGATCTTCTAGCACACTTTGGTAACAATCCCAAGGATCCTATACAGAAACTAAGTAGAGCAGATATAACAGGAGACCTGAAATACAGACAAATAAGCTGTAAATTCTGTATTCCTTGAAAATGTATGCAACATTAGTTAAAAAGGAATATTCTCTGTATGAGCACAAATTTCAGACAAAAGAAACGTGAACATTCAGAAGTATAAATATTAGAGTAACTTAGATGAGCTGAATGAAGAAATATTATTTAATTTAACTTTTCTACATTATGATAAGGTAATCCACATGTCCATCAACTAGGACATATTCATAAGGGAAAGAAGATTCTGTGGGCAAAGGGCAATGAGCAGAAATGTATGCAACGCAAGATGAAGTAGGAGCTTTTGGGAAGTAGCAAAACTCAAGATAAAGAAAGAGCTTTACTCTGAAACTTTCTTGTATGTAGGCTGCTTCTTTGATAGTGGGTTAAACATCAGAAATGGATATAATCCCACATAATAGATGACCTAAAATGCGAAAGATAATATCAGAACAGCAATCTAAATCAAAGTCTTGACAAGGATAGAATGGCATACAGAAACCATGATGGAGGCAAAAAATAGCCATCACCTTATTTTGACACCTTCTTAGTGTTTCAATGGATATGTATGCACCAATGGAATGACCAACCTTCAAAAAAATCTTCATGTTAGTGACCAATAATTTCAGTTTGGAAACTAGAATCAATTACGTGAAGTAAGACAGGCCTACCTAAAATAACTAAAGCAAGCAAGTAGTTAAGTATCAGGCAAAGAATGGGAAAGTAATATTTTTCCATCAGCCAATCAATTATCAATGATGGGGACTGTTACAGATTGTTGAGTAAGTAACTGATAAGATATGTAACTGACAGGATATTGAGGATATCTCAATACCTGATTACAGGCTTGAGTATAAAGATTACATCCCTTAACTAATTTTTGATCTACTTGTGTATATATGTAAGCTTACTCTAAGCAAAGTATTAAGAGAAATCAATACCTTTTTCTCCTTCATTTACATAGTATCAAAGCCAATTTTGGGTTATTTAAATTATTTTATCTTTCATTCTGCTTGCGGAGCAGAAACCCTTTTCAATTTTAGTTTTACTCAAGGGGGTCACCCATCCCAAGTGACCTTTGGTCTTATTGTTGGCACTACTTAGATTGTTGATTAAAGTGTTTCAAACTACTATTGAGTTGTTTCCTATTTTTTAGGAGTAGCGGGTTTTATTATTGAATTTTTCTGTTAAGCTGTATTTGGGTTAGTGGCTGTTCATTTCACGTCAATTTCCTTAGTTGCTTGTTTTTAGGAATTTTTAGTTTTGAGTGTTTGCCTATTTATTTAGACTCAATGTTCTGCTTTGTTGAGTTAAGCTAGTAGCAAAGTCTTTTCTTTTGTCCAGCAAAACTTTGTCTCTTGTCGATTATTATATTTTCCAACAAATGTGGTACTAGAGCTCTAGGGGTTTTATGGGCTTGTGAAGATAGAGTAAAATGTTTGTGGGTGTTCAACCTTTGTGAAATGACATCAAATAATTTTTCTCTTCGTATCCTTGTTTTCAATGGAGAAAATTATCGCTAAATTAAATGAGTCTTAAAAATGAAATTCTACTTAAAATTCTTAAGTCTTCAGGAGGTTATTGAGAGTGATTTCACTCGTAACCTACTTTCAAAAAATCCCACACTAAATTAAATCAAAAAGCATGATGAAGTGACAAGGAAACCAAAAGTGCTCTCTTATATACATTCGGTCGTGTCTGAGGGAATTTTTACAAGCATAATGGCTTGTGAATCACCTAAAGAAGCATGGGAGAAGCTTAAGGAAGAGTTTGAAGACAACAATCAAACAAGGTTTATACAAATTTTGAATCTCAAAAGAGAATTTGAGATGCTAAAGATGAATAAATCTAAAAGTGTCAAGGAATATAGAAGCAAGCTCAGATTCATTGTCAATCAAATCAAATTGTTTGGTGAAAAATTTCATAGTCAACAAGTAGGAGACAAGTTTCCCATGATTCTTCCCGAAAAGTACGAGTCAAAAATTTCCTCACTTGAAAATTCTAAAGATCTATCAAACATAACTTTTACAGAGTTATTTAATGTTCTTCAAGCTATGGACCAAAGAAGATCAATAAGGGATGAGGAATTGAGGAAAAGTTGATGGAGCTTATGTAGCTGAGACTTTATCCTCAAAATGAAAGGTCAATATTCCTCAATATAGCAATTGTAGGAAGCTTCATCATAAAGAGAAATATTGTTGGCACAAGGGACAGCCTCAATGTTACAAGTGGAAGAGATTTGGGCATTTGCAAAAAAATTGTAAATTTGAAAATATAACAATAACAACCTAGTGAAAATCCCACTGATACGTGAGGTTTAAAGAGGATCAATAATATGCAGTCTTATCCCTAACTAGTAGAAAGGCTGTTTTCAATAGACCCACACGAAGGGAGGAAAAAAATGCATATATATATATTAAAATAATAATAATTTAAAAATAAAAATAAAGATAAAAATAGACAAAAGA
>JAOSBL010000008.1:11844631-11864096 GCA_027568915.1 Erythroxylum roraimae
CAAAATTTTCCTTCATTAATCAAGGAACAACCGAGAATACAAGCCAACATTAAATGAGATGGATATGTGTCAATATGGTACTTGTCCAAGTTAAAGTAGAAAAAGACAAAAGTCAAGTCATAACTTTAATCAAATAAGCCTAATAAAATAATTCTTCAATCCATTTTTAAGGGTCTCAATTTCGGTCCCAACATAAAATATCCCATAGTCCAGTACCATTTGACAGAAATTTTCGGTACCGAAAGTCAATCGGTTCGCCACATGGCGATTTTTCAGGTCCGAAAATTTTTTCCGAAAAATTCCAGAAAAATTCCTAAAAATCCCGTAAAATATGGATCACACAAAGACTCACTCCAATAAATTTTTCAAACGTAATTACCACATTATTCACAGAAAAATTTCATTTAGATCCAAATATCGGGAAATGTCATGATGCATGTACAGTTATTTTTCATGTGCAAAATTTCACTGTTCACCAACACAAATATGCATGAAGATTTCTAATCAGTCCTAATCACTCTCACCCTTTTTCTAAATTACTATTCTACCCTTCCCGTCGAGGGTGGGATGTTACATTAATGATCGACATGTAACATAATTGGTTATCTAATAAGGTTTGACAGTTAAACCATACCTTAGGATAATCCGAAATTGTAATGATGGAAGGTAATAATACATTATCTTTAAACTAAGGTTCTGCCTTTGTAAGGTTGTTACTTCATACTATTCGGTTGTTGAAGAGTACTGCTAGACGTCAATCTTGATTAGTAATTAATTAGATTAATTACTACCGGCTTAGTGATGAACCTATGTAGTCACACACTTACGAGTGTAATATTTCCCGTTTATGATTATTTAATTTATTATGAGATAATTTATTAAATAATTTATATGGCGTATTATTATATTTATTGCTAGCACAGAAAATATAATTAATATTAAAATTTCTCTGGTATAAAATAAGTGAATAAAATAAAACATTTTATAAATAATAATAATTATTTAATTAAAAAACGTTAGATGTTGGTTATTGTTTTATCATTAACCATAACAATAAACATTGTAATGGTTACAAAAAGACGTGTCCTTTATGCCCATGAATGTTGAGTATTGTGTGCTTATAGAAAACTGAAAGTGAAAACTAGAATGTCTCTTGGTTTTCGGTTTTTGTGCGTGAAGATCAATAAAGAGAAGTGTTAGTGTTATTCAGTATAGTGCATTAAAGCACAAAAAGTACGGGATAGAGACATACGTTGTTATTCAGTTTTATTTGACAGTCGTATAAAACAAAAAGATAAGAGAAAAATAGAAAATTGTTTTCTTCGTATTTGAAGAAAGAGTTCTTCAAATTAATTATTGTCATATCAAGTGTTAAAAGCAGGACATATTTTTCGGTATGGAGTACATAGAGACTTCATAGTTTTGAAGTTTAATATCAGTTAATTCTCACGAATTTAAGGTATTTATTTCTGCCTGTTCTGATTATAAGTATGATTCTTAAATGCAATAGATAAATATGTGAATGCAATTTTATTTCCGCTGCGTATTGCGATCCTTCACTGAAAGTATAGATAAGTAGACTTGTAACGCGTGTGCAAGTGCTTAGGGTATGTTTAATTGGATATAAGATTTTTAATAAAATATAATGGAATAGAATGATTTATAATGGAATGGAATGTAAATGATTGTGATATTAGAAAATTGTTGTTTGAAAAGGATGAAAGGATCCATAACGTAATATAGTTCAAAGTTGATTGGATGAAGGGTTTATAATTTAATATAGTATAAAATTATTTATCATTTTAAATTTCATTATAAACTCTTCAAATCGAAAGTTCTTTATTTTTACTGTTTAGAATGAAATGAGATGTGATATGAAACTCTCATTTTCTATTTCATTTCATTTCATTCATTTCATTATAAACCCTCCTCTTAAACGATAGAATAATATTATATTTTATTCCATTCCATTAATAAATCTCAACCAAATATAGTTATAGAGAAGAGAAATAAATTAGAATAATTCAACTCCCTCATTCTCAATGTTGTCTACCAATAAAGCCAAAATATAAAGGCATTCAACTTATTTTGAAGCAAATACACAAACCGAAGTCGGACGTATGACTTGTAAACAAGTGTAGCGAAGGGAGTTGAAAAGATGAGCTTCGAGTGAGATATAATTCAGGCTATCAAGAAAGGGACCAAGTTTATGGTTCTTGCTAGCCGGTATCATGATTAAACCTCAAAAATAGTACAAAAACATATTTATAAAATAGTACAAAAACATATTTAATATAAACATTGGGACATGATCCTCAGATTTGTAAGATATGCATACTTCACCTTAAGGAGGCAATCGCAATGCCCTCGTACCAGAAGTTGGCAAGCTAATAAATTGGATATATAACAAAGTTCAGTCACTTTTATCCTTCGCAAAATTCTCAGACTATCCATAATGCACAATTTATTTGGTTGTTCGTTGAAGACTTAACCTAAAAATCAAATTTCCAGTTTCCTGTCAGTGAGAGCACTAGTTAATTCTTTGAGGGGTCAATTTAATACCAAAAGATCATGTACTTAGTATAAAAGTATCTCGTATTAATTAAATATGAATATATTAAAGGATTTATTAGTAAAAGTTAACTATCTAAATGACTAGTTCTGGTCATTTTAGTAATAGTTAACCTAAGCTCCATTCTTATTAATGGACTCTACACTCTATCCATATTAAAAATTTTAATATAATATCAAAGTCGATTCTTGACCTGTTATGTCAGCGAGGATATTGGGTCATAAGAGGAGTAGATTGTGAGATCTCACATCAGTTAAAAATGAGAACGAAGTACGTCTTATAAGGATACAAATACCTCCTTCCCATAAACACATTTTTTCAAATGTGAAAAGAAACTGTGAAAGCCTCAACTCAATTAACAACTCAAAACGAACAATATTTATAGAAAAGAGATCTGGCCGATGCAAATGGTAAATACGGCAGCATAATTAGTACTGACTAGTTTCCTGAAGAAATCATTACTCTACCGCACCAAATCATTATCTCTTATAATGAACCTAAAACCATGTGAAAAGCTTAACGACATGCAACCAACTGAACAGTCTTTAATCATCAGAAAGGGACTGACTGCAAATGCTCAATTCCTAGTTGAAGATAAAATGCTGTATTCATCCCTATGACCAAATTCTTACCTTGGAATATGCGAGCACTAAAGAATAAATATGTGGACATTGCACAGCAACCAGAACGTTCTATAGCGTAGACACACATAATAAACTCCGCAAGGGATATAAAAGCTAGAAGAAAAGAGCCAAAGACAGGACTCCTAAGATTTAAACTACATTTATGCCAAATAAAGTTGACGAAAGAAAGGATTCTTAAATTCTCCACTGTAACAAAATGTATATATAACCTTACAACTTATTTCCATGAGATTATTTAAAGACAAGGTAGCTTTTTGAGGAGATTGGCTGAGAAGAATTCCTCTTTACCTTATGATTCTACTCCTGTCTTGGTATATCTCTCTATATAAAGTTAAAACTGTATCGGATCCTACTTCTTGACCTTCTTTGGCTTCTTGGCACCTGGGACTTCCAATCTCCCAACAGAGCAGCCGCACCTCGCCCGGAACACAAGAACCGCTCTTCCATTTGGTGGTGCCATCTTCTTGAGTTCAGCCTCCAGTTCACGATGGTGATCACGAGGCAATTCGAATAGACCCTTTTTAACTCCATCTTTGACCAGAACACCATTAGAATTCTTCACACACTCCTCAGTCTCCAACTGGATATCAAATTCTGCCGCCTTTCTCAGGCCCTTACAATTTGGATTTCCACATTTCCTGGTTGTACATAAAAGCACTATCCAGGCAGCTATTGTAAAACACAAAGTACTAATTCCTATAGATCCATATAGCATTGGATTTCGCAAGACCTCCTCCTTAACCACATAATGGATGGCACCGACAAATTCAATGATAAGCTTGATGTAAGGAAACAACAAGAACGCACAAGCACAAATAACAGCAATCAAGATCACAAGATCAATAACAGCCGATCGAGAACGGTCACAGACGGGAATGCTAAAACAATTAGAACAAGTGGTAGTTTTCCTATTCTTGTACACATGATTGTTGTTCTGCCTTGATTTCGGACACAGTTCATTGGAATTCACAGAATTTGCCATGACTGCTGTCGATTGGTCAACGGAGTTGCAGACCGAGATGGAGCTATGGAAATAGACCATTTCAAATCAAACCCAGAAAAAGATTGAATCAATTCAATCCCAAATCATACCCACCAATACTTACTAATCCCAGTCACAAAATCAAATCAAACCCACCAATCTAGACCCAAAATCAGATCGAGCCACCTCGTGAAATAGCGAAAAAAGTGAAAACTTTCCTTCACATGTAGACTTAAAAGCAAAAACTTTGGTTGCCCAGACGGATAAACAATTCAGCTACCATATAATTCAACCAAAACCAGAACGAGTTCAGAAGAAGAACAATGAAGGGAGAGATCTTTGGACGATCCTGGGATTGATTTAATTGAACTATATCAAAAGGCCGGCCGAGAAGGAGCCAACCTAGAGAGCCAGCAGAGAGGACAAGGAAGAGTCATTCAACTGGCTTTCTTTCTTTCCATTTTAATTATTTGTATCACAATCTTGTTAACTTTTCGGCCGTATGAGTAATGGTACGCAAAAAGAAGGCTTGTGTGGGCTAACAGGAAGTGGGCTTTGAACAAATGATGTGTGAATGATTTGGTGGGGTAGGGCTTGGACCCCTTGTAGTCATTATCATCTAATGTCCTATATGGCATCAAGTGATATTGAAATGTTGCTTTCCTTTTTAATTCAATATAAGCAATTAATTTGAAGACCACCATTGCTTGCAACTTGTAAGGGACATGGGAATTGTAATGAATAATGACCTCCCGTACAGTTTTCAACTTCATTCACATGCTTTTTACCTTAATTTCGTGCAACCGTTTTAAAGTTTTTAGTATATATGAAAAGGATAATAACTTTAAACGTGTTTAATCTTTTTATGATTATTTTTAATTTATCACTCAAACTTTTAAAAATTAATTTAATGACTAATATTTTAAAAATTGTATAATTCAAAATAAAACGTAGCATTTTTTAGTTTTTGATTAATATAGTGTATCTATTACGTATCATGTAAGTGTCTGTTAATCACATCAACAAGTAGTTAATAAAAATAATATTTTAACTTGAGTATAACGAGTCTTTAAAGGTTAATTACCAAAATTTTAAAAGTTATACATTAAATTGAAATTTTTTAAATTTTTTACCTCATATGAAAATTTTAATAAATTCATAATATTTGTTTTCAAATAGTATTAATTAATTTGGTGCATGGAAGGTTTAAAAGTAACATTAAAAAGAAATTCTTAAGCTATTTGGTTATTTTTTTGGAATTATGGGAGAGAAGTAAGTTTTTTTAAAAATACTTCTTTTTCAAATCATGTTTGGAGAAAAAAAATTAGTTTTAAAATGAATTTTCTAAATTTAATAAATATTTGAATAAATATTTTATTTTTCACTATATATCTAATGATTGTTTCTTTAATAATTCACCAAACACAAAAACTTTTTATTCAAAGAAATTCTAAACAAATTAATTTTATTTACAATGTCTTTTTTAACATTAATTTTGAGGAGAGTGTTATTAAATTTATTAAAGAAATATTTTTGTTCCCCTTTAAAGTTGATTGTGACCAAAAATGTAGCGACTTCCATTAATAGTCTGTAAATAAATATTAAATTCTTTGTTTTTGTAATATCAAGACGTTAACTGAACTCTTAAGAAATGAAGTGGTCATTTAAAAGTTCATTTTTAAAGCTAAGCACTATAGTATCCAATCAAAACCCTTGTTTGAGGAATGTAATCTACCTTCTCACATATTTGTAAATTTATCATTTATGTACAAATTAGTATCTTTAGAAAATGGTCGACAAATATGTCTTACGTTAAGCTTTCTTACTATTACTAAAATTTACCATTTTTCTATTTATGTTTAGTTAAAAAATTACTCAAGCATCCAATTAATAATTGTTAGATTAAATGAGCTCCAAACCCATTATTTTAATGGTAAGAAAATATATTATTACAAATAAATTTGTATTTGATGATATTAATAGCTCTATTAGAATGAAATTAAACACTAACTGAAAGGTGGAGTTTAATAGAAGCAGAAAGTGAACAAATGAATTGATTGAATATATAAAACAAATGAACTCATTTCAAACAACGGGTTCTATCTTTGAAAAGATTTAGGGGTTGAAGTTTTTAACTTAATCTGTCAAAAGGTTCGATTAGCCTAAGACTATATTTGTTTGGACGTAAGGTTTTTAATGGAATAAAATATAAATTGATATAATATTAAAAAATTGTTCTTTGAGAGGAATGAAAGAGTTTATAATATAATATAGTAAAATATTGTTTATTATTTTACATTCCAACCTAAACTCTCCAAATTAGAGGTAGCTTATTTTTACTGTTTAGAATAGAATGAGATGTAATGTGAAACTATATCCTTCTATCCTATTATATTTCATTTTATTATAAACCTTTTTCAAAATGATTAAATAATATTACATTTTATTTTATTCCATTAATAGCCACCCAACCAAACATAGATTAAGGGTTAGGATAAGTTAAGTGGACTAAGGAACAAAAGGTTTTAAAACAAGTGTTGTCTATTAGCCTAAAGAATAAACTAGCTAAACTCTCAATCATACAAACATTGGCTAAACAAAGGTGGGTTATTATGCTAGATAAACGTGCCCAAAATTGTGCCCTTTTAATGATTAAATTGTGTGTTTAACAACTATTTGGGTTGGTTTCAAGTATAAATAGACAATAATTAAGTTGTTTAAGAAATATTTATCATATACAAATTTTTTTAAAAGGTTAAAAAGTGCATATGTGCATTACATAATACATATCAAACCTTTATTTATTAGTTTAAGAAAGGAATGTTTTGAGTTGTATAATTATACTATTATTTTAATTGAAAAATTGCACGAATTACACTTTTATTTTTTCCTTAATCTTGAACATAAAAAGTTATTCTTCGCTCGTAATAAAATAAGATGTCTGTAAAAGTTTTTCTTTAACCGTGACAAAGAAGATGTTGTATGGAGGTTCATCTTCATATATAAAGGGAGAAGATGACTAATTCTGAAGTTGACCTTAAGAACTAGAGACCCAAGTTTATTTGGTTGAACTGTTATACATTGATTTGTATCTCTTTTCTTACTCTCTTTAATAATTATATGATTGTTCTACAATTATTATACATAATTTATCATAATTATTTATTAGAGTAAACAATTCATTTATTAATTTTAAATAAAAAATGAACATACACATTTCACCCTTTCTCGAATGTTATCCGAGAATCAATAATAATTAATGTTAATATTCTTTTAATTTATTAGAATTAATAATATTAATCCAAAAATATTTATGTAAATATCTTTCATGGATTCTTAAAAAAACAACTTTTTTTATAAAGTTTTTGAATTCTTGATTTCTAAAGAATTTAAATGTTATCCTATAACATTATTAAATTTTTATTTATTTTTACTTAGAGAATATCTTATAAAATTAAGTAAAAGACCCCTCGTATTATTGGAAAAGTTATTTTCATAAGTCTTAAAATATAAACAAATTATTAAATATGTTCCCAATTTTATTACATACCATTACTTAATTATCATGACTTATATATAAGCATTATCTTATAAGTGCCAAAAGTTAACAGTATTGAATTACAAGATGATTTATTAAAATAAAAATAATTATAAAAAATATCGCATATCATTTTTTATAGTGACATAGTCGATTATATAATAAAATGAAAAATTGCCATATTTATGTTACTGACGACAATTGAATATATACGTGTTGAAGTCCTTAGAATTGTGCCAAAGTCACATTTTGTTTCGTCCAATAGTGAATGGGAATAGTTGGTTTATTGTTGGCGTTGTGTCTTGTTCAAATGGACCAAGAATTTCCACAGCTAATCTTAAATCATATCAGTGATCTATGTAAACTTCATGAACAAACTGCTTGATATGCCTAGCTAACTTAACAAATTTTAAACCATTTCGATTGTTAAAGAATTATTAATTAGCGTTAAAAACACATTCATTTATGTTTTATCAAAAACATAATTGGTGTAAGTATCAAACAGGCTTTCTATATTTCATATCTAAAGCAAATTAATCATTGTGATTGAAAATAAATATATTGATTTTCAATTTAATCAGTCCTTAGATAGCATTTGGATGTTTTAAGTAAAATCAATCCTTACTTAGCATTTGGTTGCTAAGTCCCTTAAGAATTTTCTTTCACTATGTTTTATTTTTTTAAGAAGATCATTTGCAGTCATAAAAGTTTTATAAAGCAAGATTCACCAATTAAGAAATACATTATAACCAAAATTTATTATTTATTCTTAAAATTAAAAATTAGAAAGAAAACTCAGGTGATATGCAATTAAAGGATCATACAACAACTAATGATTAATTTAACCAAGAACCCAAATATTAAAAGAGTTTATTGGTCGCATTCAAATGTAAGAACCCATTTGCCATTGCGAAATATTGGGAGGTTATCTCATACTTGGCCCTTACGTTTTTATTTACTGAAATCTAATTGTTAATGCCACAATCATATTGCAATATACTTTCTAAACTAAGGAACTCATTTTCTCTATCTTTTGTTTTGTTGAGTATAAAGATATTGAATTTGTATGTTTTCATTATCTATGCAAGATGGAGCATCTAGATTTCAATCTTGAAACAAAAATGAAGAGGCTGACTTCGACCAAGAGACTTTGTAAGCATGCCTGCTTATTGATCCTTAGAGCTAATATAAGTTACGGTCAAAGAATGATAAGAGAATTGTTTACAAACTAAGGGAGCGTTTGGTTTGAGGGTTTGGGAATAAAGGAATAGAATAATTGTAAAAAATAGTGTTTGTTTTGGAGTTTTCAATTCCAAGGGAATGAATTTATCCCATTAAATTTGGGAATCTACTAAACCCACCAAGGGAGGTGGCTATCGAGTTTTCATTCCAATCTAAGTTTTTACCACGTTTATTTTTTACTCTTTTATCCCCAACCTTTGCCCTACCATCCTCTTTACTTCCTTGTTGCCTTTCAATTCCTTACGGTCTCCCATCCTGCCTTATCGCGTCTCATCAACAAAGGAATTTTTTGTTCTGCGCCTCCAAGCATATTTTTTGAAATCCCTCATTTTAATTTGATGTTAAATGAACTGGATAGAACCTAGTTTCATCTCATTGTAAATTTCCACATTGTCACCCAAAATTGAAGCAATCTCTTTACTTTCTTAATTTTCTGAACTGATTAATATACATGAGGTATTCCTAATACATCATACAAAAATGTTAAATTAATCTTCTCACTTATATATACAATTGTTCTTCATTTGCTTAATTTTTGGGAATGACTAATCTTTAATTTTAATTTGTTAGAAATAGTTTTCTAATTGTATTGGGTGGTCATCACCGTCGAAGAACCATTATTGACTGAATCGGTATTATTCTTTTGTTCTATTTTCATTAACGAAGTTGTGCTAAGTTTAACGCATACCTTTAGGTGTTTATTGTGAGTTCTTAATTATGCATTTGATGTATGGGTTGTGTTTATGATTGTGTTTTGAACATGATTTACTGTCTGTCTTTGTTATTTGTATATGGGTTGGCTTCTTCCCAATAACATTTAACGCTTCCTTCATCAAAGCTTCGTAACTATTTGATGAAAGGTCTTCAAGAGTATTTTACTTTAATTCATTTCCATTAATAGTAATATAGTCCAATATAAATAATAGTATATTTATGAACATCAAGAACATAGTCATGCCTATTCTACTTTAAATTCTAAATTTTGGCCTGTGATACAAACTACACAATAGATTTCTGAAATTTTATTAAGGGTAACTTTCATATCATTAGGCACATTGAAGATGTATAAGTGCTAAACTGGACTCCTTTCACTTATCATTGAAATTGGAGTTGAACACATCATCATTTTATTCTAAATTGAGATTTGCAGAATATACCTATTGACATTATTAATCAAGGAATGTCAACATGGCGACTAGTTCCGGATAGCCCTAATTCATTCCGTTGGGAGGAATGTGACAAAATTGTCCCTACTGAAAAAAATAATGTAAAAAAATCTCCACTTCATACACTAATTATCGTTTGCCTTCCATAGCTGATCTTCTGCTTCAAGGTGTTTAGTATCATCCGAACAATGTCACTTTCCTTATTATGTACATCTCATTTCCTCTTATGAAGCTATTATATATATATTCATATTTGATGGTATATATTACGTGTTGTTTTAAGCTTCCTTGAATCTCGAAGATGACATGTATGCCTATGGTGACGGGAGCGATGTCACAACGGTCCGTAAAGGGTTAGAAAAATCGATTGTTTTGAAAAAATCGTCAATTCCACATAATTCGTCTGGTCATTCATGTATGCATGTCACTCCAATTTCGGTTCGTTTAACGGTTTACTAATCTGACAATATCTAATTTCTATACTGATTGTGTTTTAGGTAAATCGTTTCGTACTGGCAGTTTATCTGGAGAACGTGTCTTCCATACTAAATCTAGCAACTCATTCACTATATCCTCTACAAGTTTATTTATAGCGGAAACGTTGTTGTAAGAGGGTGTGAAAAACCCTACACCTGAGGGAAGAACTATTATTGTTTCAATTGGTACCTTCGAACGTACAAGGAGCCTTCTCGGGAATCCAGACATCAGGGACTCATTTACTTTTACCGACTCTCATTTCACTTGAAATCCAAAAAAATAATTATATCATTGTCATTTGTCGATGCAATCAACTGGACTCAGCTTTAAAGTTGATTTATTGTTATATCTATAAGAATTTGTTAAGCAACCTTTCTACTAGTTAGGGTCAAGCTGTGTACTATTGAGTGTGGACTGTTATTATTCTTGTTCTATGACTGCATGAATTGTTAAACTTCTAATTCAAAGTTCCTACTACTTCATATATCATATTGTTATATTGATACAATTATTTAAATTTTTTATAACTAATTTTTGCAATGTTAGTAATTATTAATGATTAATTAATACTACAGTTTTAACATTTAAAATTATGTTGTGTGTGTTTTTTTAACAATAAGTTGTAAACATTCAAAACATATCTCCAATGAAACATATCTTAACTATGATAGATTATAAAAATGTTAGTTTAACAATTTTGGAAAATGTCAACTCTTTGGTGACGATTTAGGCAAATGGTCACCAAATGTATTGCAAATTACTGTAAAACCTTTGGTGACGATTTCTAGAAATTTTCACTGAATGTGCAACATTTGGTGACGATTTTCAAAATTCTTCACCAAATGTTGATCTTTTGGTCACGCTTCTAAATATCGTCACCAAATGGTCACTTTTTGTGAGAATGTCAAAAGCGTAGCAAAAAACCAAACGTCTTTTTAGTGACGATTTTGTATAATCGTTGCCAATTGTGAACTTTTTGATGACGATTTTGGATATTTGTCACCAAATGTTTAACAAATTATGGTGACGATTTCTGAAAAGCGTCACCAAAAGTTCGTTTAGCTACAAATTTCTGAAATCGTCACCCACTGTGGATCATTTTGTAACGATTTTCGATAATCGTCACTAAATGTTTATCATTTGGGGACAATTTTTTTTCATTTGTCACGAAATGTTGTTCATTTTGTGACGCTTTTTTAGTTAGTCGCTAAAGACTTAGTTTTATTGACATTTTGTAAAATCGTCACAATATGATAACTTTTGCCGACAATTTTTGAACGTTGCAAAAAGAAACGTAACTAAATGTTTACTTTATTGTAGTGGTATTAGGGGGGCTTAATTGAGCTTGTGCAAATTGGAATTTGACTTTTGCTTTTGTAGTCTAATAGACTTTTGTGATTCTAATACTATGAGTTCACAAGTTATGTTTGATTTTTATAGTGATGAATTAACTATAAATATTGTGGATATGCATTAAAATTTATTCTTTATATATTTTTTTAGTTTTTAGGTTATGTTTTTTTTTGGTTAGCAAACAGTATAACAATTCACGAAAACTATATATATAAAAAAGCAACCACATGCTTATACTAACTACAGGTATTTATTATTTAACTCTCTTGAGCCAGCATCCACAAGAGTAGATTAATTTGACAATAGATAATTTGCATCCTTAAATAGGAACAAATCTTCTGTTCTATTTTATTTTATCTCATATGAGATGTGGGAATTGATTAAGAGAAAGAAAGCATCTCGTACCTCCTTAAACGACTCGCAGAGGCAACATGAAGTTCTTACGTCCGTAGACCCCAGTTTTCTAGCTAAGTTGCAATATAGTAGAAGATATGCATGCAAACACATTCGAATACGATGCTATGATTATTTCATTTACAATGTATATAACAACCACTTATACAACATCTGGTCATTAAGATTAAATTATTGAGATAACATCATAACTCATTGAATTGAAAATCGCAAAATGAAAAAAGAGAAAAAAGAAACGTCATGGGGCTCGTCACTGTACGTCACCGTATTTTAAATTCTTACTGACCTTAGATATGATGTGTGGGATTTGATTAAACTACAATTTGTTTGACCTTGAAAATGACCTTATAGCTTTGAATATAGAAGGTCAAAGCTTGTATTTCTCGAATAAGAAATTAAATTCTGTTAGTTACATAGTCGTGCAATTTCCCCTTTCCTCAGTTTAAGCTCAATGTCAAGCTCCGCCTGATAGAAAGTCAAGAAAGAAATTGTGACCAGGTCCATTTTCCTTATTCTTTTTATGATATTATTAAAATCATATAAAGACGATTTCTAGTTTCTGTAAATATTTATAATATCATTTAAGATATTCTTGATGAAAGTGTTCTCTTCTCCAAAGTCCTATTTGTGCAATTAAGCCTGAAATAAGTAGTCCATGGATATTCGAAAGTATACATCTCGAAAAAGACAGGATGTAAAGACCATGGATTCTTATTGTTTACTTATATCTACCAAACCCAGAAACGAACACAACCATACTGAAGGTGTACACGTAAATATCACGACAAGGTAGCATTACTCTAGCAATACATTAGATAGTTGCAATGCGATTACATTTGTTTATGGTCATCGTAATATTAAGTTGTAGAATGTAATCTCTGAACTTAGATTTTAGGATCCTTGTTGCTAATTATTGGCGGGTTTGGAGTAGCATAAGAAAGGAACTCCAGATCTTTTTCTACTATCGCCATCTGATGCTTATTCAGTGTAATCCAAACTTCTACATCATCAGCATTGCGTGCTTCAACCAGAAGAATGGTGTTCTTGTTCATGTTCTCACTCAGCGACACTTCACTGAACCATATAGGCTTTCCCCACCCGAAATTCCCTTCATAAAACCCCATATTCAGTGCACTTGATGTCTCAAACATGAAGTTTGGTGGTATTTCGGAATAGATCTTCGCTAACTCTTCCCTCCTCTTGCGAAATTCTTCATGCCCCTTTTCACCTTTCAACTTATTAATATAATCGGAGTCCACTTTTGCAACGGACTGTCTCAGTAAACCCACCAAGTGTTGCAGTTCCATTTCTGCAGTTGTTGTTGTTGTGTAATGTGCAACGCCTCTTAAGACCACGTTCCCTACGGAGCGATCAGGCAATGGTGGGATCAGTCTAGACCTCAGATTGATTGCGCTGAACACTACCCACTGCTTCTGGGAGCTGTTTAACAACCTGGAGGCCTTCAGTGCAGATTTCCAGACAAAACTAATCACCGCTTCGGTTCTAGTTGGGTTAGGTACTTGTTCACCTCTAGCTTTGGCTTTCAGGGAAGATATCGCAGTTGCATCAAACACAAACCTTCTCGGGTCCTCAGCATCAGGCATCGAAGTTGAGCTCCAAAACGATGCTTGAACATCATACACCAGGCGCTCATTTGGAGGAAAAAGTGAGGGCACCAAGTTACGATCATAGACTAACTCTTCTTTGTCTACATGGTCACATGTACCTCTAGCAAGCGCAGCCCATGATTTAACAAAAGAGGTGACAGTGTATGCGTCAATGATTTTATGAAGAACACAAAGCCCTATTGCCATGCCACCGCATGCAAATAAGTTGACTTGAATCGTCAACTGGGGTACTAATTCTGGCGGTCCTTCACAAATTGGCTGATATGGAATGACCAGATGGGTCAGCGTCCTCCTATTTGGAGCTTCTAAAAGGTTGTACATTTCATGTTTGACTTGAGCTTCCACGTACAGAACTCCCTCGTCGTTGCAATCGACAGTTCTTTGATCTTTGATCCTTCCTGCTAGAGGATAAAAGCGAGTTAATGTTTTTGAAAGAGAGTCTTTTAACTTGGCTAATTTATCCTCGGTTCTGAGATTGTCGTTCCTGCATGAGTAAAAGAACAGAAGTGGACTATAAACTAATGGAACAAACTGATCAAAAATGGAGAGTGTAAATTTTCGGAGGTGAGGAGGTGTTGGCGAAGATGGTTTAATGATTTCCTTTGAAATGACCTTGATTTCCATAATCTTGAAGCAGAAAGTTTTGCGATAGAGACTTTTTGGGTCATATGCAAGATTTTATACATAATTGGGAGATACCCTAGTTCTATATACAGCTGCAACACGAGATTTACATACATATTAATTTCCTAGCTAGAAGTCATTTAAATGATCAAGTTGACTTTCTGCGTGGCAAGATTTTCCAAATGAAGACTTTCAATATAAACAAATTTATTTTTTGTCATCCTGAAACTGTCAGGAAGCGACCGATTTTTGCAGTAAATTTGAGGCGGATGTTATTATTTGCTTAAACTGTCATGTAATGCACCATTATATTATTTGTAATAATGTATGGCTTAACATTCATAACTACACTAGTTTTGCGCTTTCTTGGGAGCTGAGTTGGTTTATATTATAAATTTTTATTTAGTATCAATTAATAATCATTAAATGATAATTAAATATTTGTATAAATAAATTATAATGAACGTGAAGGAAGGGATAGACTCGTTCCACCTCGATCATGATATATATTACGTACAGTTAATCACCTAATTTCAGGACGTACGTATCAAAAGTAGTGCATACCCAAATTCAGTCACGTAAAAATGTTATGATAATAAAATGTCTATTAATTTATATCTTAAGAATATTTATAATTCAATAAACATATATTTAATCAAATAAAATTCTTTCATGTTTTATCAATTAATTGGTTAAACTGAATATAAATTTTTTAATATTGTGAGTAGGGTACGTTAAACTAATAGAAATGTATTTTGATTGCATATTAAACTAATAAAAAGGTATTCTAATTGCATTAATTTTATTTATTTATTTAAAAAAATATAGACAAAAAAAAACTCTTCAACAATAATTTCGTTTTGTAATTTGAGAATTTAATCTTAAATTTTCTATACTACACTAAAAATTAGAGTCATGATCAGTCTAAATTAAAAATTGAAAAAGACAAATAGATTCGTAATATTGAAATATATGATAATTAATTATCTAATTTTAGTTAATTATTAATTTATGATATGATTGAAATAATAAATTTATATAAAATTTCGATATTATCTGAAATTAATTTATGGCAACTATTCCTTTTTCCCATTAACCTAGTTCATAATTATAAAAGGTTAGTATATAACAAAAACTTTGAATTTGTCAAATTTTAACTATAGTTGTATAATTTATAAAGGATGATTGTAGAGATTATTAATGCTTGTACAATAATTACTCCATTTTAAAGTCTTTTCCAATATTTATAAATGTAGTGTTTAACACGAGTCTCAATTACGTGCCCAGGATCGAATGTGAATGAAAATGAATAGCGAAAATACGAAAAATACCTTATTTCGCTTCCATAATTTCAACCGAGCTTTTCAAAGCTGAAATGAATGTATTTTCACAACGACCTTTATGAAAAGCAGTCATTGAGATGTCTTTAACATCTTTCTGCAACTTTCTTAACACATGAATCTTTTAACGGATTAAAACTTTTGAATGTTCACGATTTGCTTAAGTAACTATAGGAAACCTTAACCTTATATATATAACTTTTATATCCGGCTTTCTCATCACAGACCCAATATAGGGTTAGTCGATACTGATTATGGTCCATTTTTTTCGTCAGATTTCAGCCTATTAATTCATATTCTTTATTGGGCCACCTTATTATCTTAACGGAATCGAATTCAATTCGCTTAATCATGAATTTATTAAAAACAAAAAAAATATAATTAATTGTTGTCCAATATTTAGAAAATTGCTAACAATAAATTGATAAGGTCAATTCCTAAAAGTAAATACAAAATTAAAAATCCATTAATATTAAAGATTGATATTCATTACTACTATGGTTAAAATTATATTTGTTAATATAAATAAACAAATTCAATTGGCAGCTACTTTCCACATTGCTAATTAATTTGAAAATTCAACATTTTAAGATAAAACCCATGTTAAGTGTGTATGGATATATTAATAGTTAACTGTACAAGAATAATTACATATGGAAAGTCAAAATAAAAAAATTAATTAAAAAAGGAACAACTTAACAACTATTTAAAATATAAGTTCCAATAAAATAAATGAAAAGAAAATTTTGAAATTTGAAATGCACCAATCATTTTTTTGATTAATTATAAAAAAATCTCAAACTTTACTCAATTTCACAATTATAATCCGAACTTTAAAAGATGGCAATTAAAGACTCAAGTTTTTAATGTTTTTCAATTTTATCATAACGTTAATATTGCGTTAACATTACCGACATGTTTGCCACATAAGACAAGTACTCTTAACACTTATATAAGTAAAACTGAATTAGGTTAATTAATTAAGTTTTATTAAGTTATTTAACTAAATTACGGATGGTTTAGAATTGAAAAATCTTAATACTTTATTATTAAAAATATAATTTTATTTAAAAATAAAATAAAAATATTTTTAATGTAGTTATGAATCGGCTTCACGCCAAGCTGAAAAATTCTCATAAATAAAATTCTTGTCTTGACTGAAAGCTGTCACTTCGGGCCAAGTCTATTAACTAGCTTTGTCTTCCTCTCCTTTTTAGTAGTTTTTCTTTTTGTTAGGGGGAAAAGCAATGAACTCCTATCCACAAGAGCCATTTGATTGCTCCACTTCCAAGTTCTGTCTTCTAGGTAGGTTTTCATTAGTCTTATGTGAAATGTTTGTCTCATCACCAGGCTAGTGGGCTTTTTTGGCATGTAGACTGTGAGCTAAAAATCCAGAACCCTTTTCTATAAATTGTTCTCGAGTGCCATTGTTGTACAAAGCTTGCTCTTGTGTCGTCATCACCATAGGTCCATCCGAGGTTAAAATATGAGCAGTTTCTTCAATTCCTGGCAGTTGATTATTCTCCTCATTCCCCAATTAATTCCTGGTATAATCCTATGGCAAACAACTTCCTAATAGGTTTCCAACTGTACAACAAGGAGTTCTTAGCTTTAGTTAGTTCACCAAGATCATTCAACTTCATAATGGGCAAAGCATCAGGAAACTCTTCTTCTTCGTCAGACAGGGGCTACCAGAGATGAAGTGATAGCCTCAGCTGAGCTCCATGGGGTGGGACTTTTCCCCATGATATAAAGGCCTTCAAGTGGGAGAAGAGAAGTGCTCTCCCAACAAAAGAATATGTTTAATTATATATAAATTTTATTTTAGTATCTTTAACTAAATATAAAATATAACTCAACACTTTCAATAGTCCCAGGTTTGCTGCGTTAATACAGGGCTCATTAGTCCGCGACATAGAAGCTCCCAAGTCCTAACTACAAAAAGGTTAGGGCTCCGTACAAAGTCTTTCTTTCTACATTAAATTTTACTTCAAACAAATTAAAAAATATTTGGGTAGCTTAACTTGATAAAGAATGAGCAATCAACTTAATTAATTAAAATCACGAAGAAGAAATGAAAAGAAAAGAAATAGTGCCCGACGACGTAAGACCCATGCACAAAAGGCTTAAGAACTATAAATAAACAATAAAATAACAATAACAAAACCAAATACACATATTTAATAGATAATTTTATTAAATATGTAAATAAAATTTAATAAAATAGAGTTAAAATGGATTAACTGAAACAAAATATCTGGTCCCAAACAAAATCCAGGCACCTATTTTTTATCCATTTTCAATCCTTGCCTAATATTTTATCTGATCCTATTAGGCACAACGAATCAAAATCTGCCACGAACTTTAGAGAAAACGATAGACACCAACTTCTTCAAGAGGACAAGTGTCGGCTGCGAAGCGAACCTCCACCTGATAAGGAAATAGCTGAGCCACTACAAGTAGATTCACATGTGAAAGTCTCGAGTGGGTGGTTCACAGCACAGGTGTGATGCCCTCAGGACACGTGGGAAGTTTAGATAGGCACTAGTACTTTTTGCACTTTACTTTAGGCAGTGGGGCCCTTTTTAGGGGATAAAATAAATGACTGTTACTCTGACGTGGCAGGGAAGGCAGTGAACTTATAAGCTGTTAAGGAGTCATTTGGGGTCTAGTACCACGTGGAAACAGTTGACGTGGATTTTATGGTATTTAACAAAATATATGAATATATAATTAATTATTATAAAAAGAAGATTTATTTAATCAAATTTATAATATAAGTTCACAATATCTAAGTATGAGAAATAAAATAAAATGAATTATTAGAGTAAAGTTCAAAGTTAAGTATAAGAAATGTAATTAATTAAAAAGTCGTTAATCAAATTTATGATATAAATTCACTACATCTAATTTTAAAAATATTAAAAGATTTTTAAATTAGATATAATAAAATGAGTAGTGTGAGAAATATGGTATGATTTGTCCCTAAGAGCCTGTTTGATTCAACTTTTGGAGACTCTAAAAGTGCTTTTTTTTCCACCGCAAAAGCTATTTTAAGAAAAAATGAGTATTTGACTGTAAACTTCAAAAGCACTTTTAAAGTAGAAATTGCTTTTCTAAAAGCTAAAATACAGCTTTCGAGAAGTTCCAATTTAAAGCTTTTCAAAAAAGTTAAAATTTGAGCTTTTTCGGGTAGACATTCACGCTTATTATTTCCGACGTTTACCTTTATAATATCTCCTCTCTTCTCTCTGCGATCTGGTCCAACGCTGAATAGCTCTTCTCTCGGCTTCTGCTCTATGTAGCCAAATCTGCTAGAGATTGCGAGATCCAGAGGTAGTTTTTCTCTCCATCGTTGGTTCCATTTCTTTTGATTCGTGGGTTACTGTTTCTTCTGTTTGATTGGCGGGAAAAATTGAGGCTTCTCTTCTCATATTTTTCATCTGTTTCTTTCAAGTCCTTTCATAGTCCTTTTTCTTTTTCTT
>JAOSBL010000008.1:11877825-11890013 GCA_027568915.1 Erythroxylum roraimae
GATGCTTCTGATGAGGATCAGAAAGCATATCGTAAGCATCTCAAAGATAGTGACATGGCTACTTGTATTATGCTTGCCTACTTTGGAAGCGTCGAAATAGGGCTGTCTTAGGAGATGATTCACAGCTAGCAGCCCTCACTGTTGAAGCTGTTTGCTGCATTAGTACACAGCAGGCAGTGCAAATTGCAGCTACTGTGCGTGTCGAGCAAGGGCTACCAGGGACAAGATGAGAGGAGCGGCTGGTGCATTGGTCGACACCGCCGGCAGGAGTATTCAAGCCGAATACAGACGTCTCGCTAGCGGCTGATGGCATGGCAGCGTATGGTGGAGGGGTCGTACGCGACAGCCATGGTAGTTGGGTAGGCGGCTTTGTGGTTAACATTGGTCGATGTTTGATTCTGAATGCAGAAGTGAGGTTTGTCTTCCATGGCCTTGAATATGCTACGAGTTTAAATTTGAGGCATATTCAAGTTGAATGTGATAATTTGTTAGCCATTAACATGATTAATGGAGAGTATGAGGTTAATGCTTTAGTTGCCGCTTTGATTTCCCGAATACGCAAGCGAATGAAGTCTTTCGAGAGGATTTCGGTTACACATATACATCGGGAGGGAAATTTCATCGCCGATACTTTATCCCATCATGCTTATGACTTTAGTCCGGGTTTTCATCTCTTAGCTAGCCCACCAGATGCGGTGAATTCGTGACTTTTTCATGATGTCATTGGTGTTACTTATGTTCGTTAGTTAGAGACTTCTTTTCAGGCTTCGGCCGCTATACCTACCAAAAAAAAAGGAATACTATAGGCTGGTAGAATTTAATTCAATTTCAAGGTCATGAACAGTACTGCATACGGGAAAAAAAAGTTGGGAACAGTTGTACCAAAAGGCCTAAGTCAATGTACAAAACCAGTAAACAAAGGGCAATGGGCCATTACGTGTAAGCTCGTGGAAAATGACCGTACAAAATTTGGTCATGCCATTCTTGATGCTTGTTCCGAGAAATTTGTCTATCAGAACCCAAAGTAGCGTCTCTTGACTCTTGATCAAGGAGGCTTAGACCAGAACTTGCCAATGGTTGTAAGGTCCTAGTTCTAAAGTTGCATCCGTTGTGGGGTAAAAGATGGAAAGTGTAGCATTAGAATGTTGACGAGTGGTAATTGCCACTTGCGTGATTTATTCTTAAAACCCTGAAAAGGAGTTGAAAAGTAGAGAGCTTTCAAGGAAGTTGCATTCCAAGTTGACTCATTCACTAGAAATTGTAGGCTTATAAAAGCGCAAGCCATAACTTCAGCAAGCTTGCAAGGAAATTTCATCTATTTGGGAAGGAATTCCATGGAAGTGGAGAGACAAAAAGTGGCAGCCTACTATTCTCTTTTCCAAGAAATTTCGGGTACGTATTTTCCGAGTTCTAAGGAAATTTTCAGTTCCTGTCATGGCAATAGAACAAGAAGGAACAGGTTAGATTCCAGGTCGCTGTCGCTTTCCATCCGACTACATAAATAAAAAGTCTGACTCATGACTTATTTTCTTAAGAAAAATATCCAATCAAGTATTTCCACCGTAAGCAAGAGGCAGGAGCCAAGAAATTTCCCTCCTAATATGAGGCAAAGATGCCATTTCCTTGTGTTTCTTCTCCCCTTCTATATCCATGGACAAGTGCTTGTCACGAATCAACTTCCTCAGCCTCCTTTCAAAGCTGACAAAATTTACCAACACTCTTACCCTTCCTATATAAGCATTAGTCCGACATTCATCCCAAGAACCAAGTATCTGCAGCAACCTTTTAGTGTTGTCCACCTCTGCAGAACTCAAAACCACCATTTCTTTTCTGTTCTTGAAGGAGGAAAATTAGTTAAGCTCTTCTCTGTTGTCCCTTGGAGATAGTAACCTGGCCATGGGGTCAATCTACTTTTATTGTTTGATCACCTTGCAGAAAGCCTTAGTGAATACTTATCAATCTTATACTTTATTACATGTATTGCTTTATATTATCTTGTGTAAAGTGATTCTTAATCAGGTCAATAGAATTCAGAACCTCATATCAAAAGTTTGGTTTTTTCTCCAATCCCAAGCTAGGATTGGTAGTCCTCTAAAGGCTTGGGCAGAGAAAAACAACAAAATACCTGTTTTATCCAGCAAGAAGTCTTCCTCTCAGAACAAGGAATGTTACTCAAGCTTTTGTAGAAAGGATATGAAAATGGTGATGGAAAGCTTGGGACTTTTTTGGAGCCCAGAAAGCGAGGAGCTTAAGGAAATGATTGGCCCCAGCGAGCTTTTAGAGCTGCTTGACGAGAAGGAGCCAAGTGTGCAGGAAATAAAAGATACTTTCGATATCTTTGATGAAAACCAAAAGGGGTTTATAGTTGCTGAGGACTTGCAGAGAGTCCTCTCAAAATTGGGACTGAAGGAGGGTATTGAGTTGGTGAACTGTAGGAGCATGATCAGCAGATTTAATGAAAATGGCCATGGAAGGATAGATTTTAACCAATTCGTAGAATTTATGGAAAACAGCTTTCGTTAAACAACATCTTTAAATTATCAAATAGAGAACCAAAAAAATGTTCTTAGTTCTACACGTATTTTCTCTGTTGTTGTTCATTTACTATGTCAGATACCATAAGTTTTTGTTTCATCCCTTTGTCGCCTGAATGGTTCTAGATTTTTAGTATATCAGCAATTGCTTAAAATCTCCTTTGGTGGAGATAGAGGTGAATCTACGTAATACCTCTTTTATCATCACTGTAACATAACCTTTCCCTCTCAGACGTGTGTACTTTTTGATATCTCGTAGCAGCTACCGTCTTCCGAAAAGAAGACCGAACCTTTTCTCTACGCCTATAACCTGTCTCTCCCTCCAGCTAGTGCAGGATTTATATGCTCAATTTCAATAGACGACGATTTTAGCAACTGGGGGGAGATTGACTATGCCTAACAATGTTATGTGTATATTGAGTTTAAGACAAAATCAATTAGCAAAATATGACTATTACACCCAGAAATCTGTGAACGGTAAATCAGTTTTTATTTTTATGTTTTGACTGTAATTATTGTTAGGAATATAGGACTTTGTTAAGATTAATGATGTGAGTGATTGCCGTAAATTATGGTGAAATATAATTTCCCTGACCTTAGGTTTTTGGTGAAATAGAGTTTTAGTATACACTCGAGTTTGGCTGACCTTGAGTTTTTCAGTGATCTTAAGATTAAGTGATAATAAACCTTTACTGTAGTAAGACCTATATATAACCCTATAATACATTTTTGAGAGTTGTGTAAGTTATTGTAGTTGTCATATTTCTTTTTGGATCATCTTTCTTACAGCAATAAAAAGAATGACAAGAGGTACAAATTGTCCTCTAATGTTTTTTAAAATGTCTAAATTAGTTCTTACCATTATTCGTGATATGTATTACACTTTGACATTTTTAAAATGGTACTAATAGCACCCTAAATCTTAAAAAAAGTTAAGTTTTTGGCAGTTTCTAATATATTTATTATTAATTTAGCCTATATGATATCGCGATTAAACAATATGGGCCAACGAGATGTTGATATAATCTTTAAAATAATTTTTTTAAACATTGGTTAAATGTTGATGTTTACTTTATTTTTTTTAAGAGTTGTTTCCTTTAACTTTTCACAAAAGATCCTAACTAATTTCTTACCATTTTCTTTGTTACCACTTTTGCCCCCTATTTAGGGTGTTATAAGACTATTTAGTAACATTAAAGTCGAAAGTATACTAGAAATAATGGTAGAGACTTACTTAGACCTTTTGTAAAATGTTAAAGACAAATCACACATTTAACCTAAAATAATTTATTCCCTTACTTATAGATGTAGACAAATCAGTTGGTCAAACCACATAATTTTTTGTGTTCTTTACTTCCTTATTTTTTATATATATTGCTTTCATTTGTACAACAATTGGTATCAAAGCTAAGGTTTGCTGTCAAGATGTCTATGCATAAGTTCGATGTTGAAAAGTTCAATGGATTCAATCACTTTACTCTATGAAAGGTAAAGATGATAGTGGTTCTTATTCAGTAGGGATGCACAGTAGCATTAGAAGAAGAAGAAAATATGTCGAAGGATTTGGGAGCATCGAAAAGAGAAAAAATTATGTCGAGGGTGCACAGTACAATACTATTGAGTTTAGGTGACGATATCCTGAGAGAGGTAGTTGATGAAACTAGTACTGATTTGTTGTGAAAATAACTTGAAAGTAAATATCAGAAGAAATCACTTACCAATCATTTATACAAAAACCAGTGTTTGTATACCTTGAGGATATTATAAAGTAGAATTGTGAAAGATCAGATAGATAATTTTAAACAAATCATTTTTTAACTACAAGGTACTGGGGTTAAAATTGAAGATAAAGATCAAGCTATAATCATTTTGTGTCCCTTGCCAAATTCATATGAGAATTTTATTGATCCTATGTTATATGGTAGAGAGACAATTTCCATTAGTAATGTGAAGGATGATCTGCAGTTCAAGAAATTGAAGAAAAAGATCTTTGGTACATATGAATATATATCAGATTTGGGTTTAGTTGTCAGTAGAGGAAGGAATGAGTAAAGAAGCTTTCAAAACATTAGTAAGTTATGATTTAGAATGAAGGTTAAAGTTGATTGATGTTTTAAATGTAAAGTTAAAAGGCACCTTAAGAAGAAATGTCCATAGTGAAAAAGTAGAAACGTAAACAAGGAAATAGATGAAAAAGCAAGTATTCATTTAGTCTATGAGAATTCTGACGAAAAGGATGGAAGAGATATTGATATTTTAACAGTGATATATTCTAATTTTGCAGATTGATAGGTGATAGCCACTATTATCACTTATCATATGAGTTTCAATAAGGACTGGTTATATTCTTTTAAAGAATTAAATGGTATTGTCAGATTGGGTGATGATAGAGAGCATATGATCAAAGGCACTGGTTTAGTACAAATCAAGATGTATGATGGAATTGTTAGAACATTGGATGTTTAATATATTCCTAAAATTCAGAAGAATATGATTTTTATGATTAATTTTGATAGACAATGATAAAAATTTTATGATGATAATGGGCTGCTTAAGATGATAAATAGTGTGTTGACTTGATTGTGTTGAAACAAAGATTACAGCATGGCATCTATGCTTTGATAGGAAAGACGGTAATAGGATAAGTGGCTATATCTGAATCTTCAAGAAATAATGATAATATTGCGGTATATCACATATGAGTGAGTCATCTTGGTGAGCAAGAGATGACAGAACTTCATAAGAGAGATTATTGAAGAGTGACAAACATGGGAAGGTGAAATTTTATAAGTTTTATGTGCTTGGTAAAAAGTGTAGGATAACTTTCAAAGATATAATGTTTCGAGAGCGACATATATTGAGAAAAATATAGATAAAGGATGTTCCAAAACCTATAGTGAGTAGTATTATTTGAAAAGTGGTACTAGAAAAGCTTACAATAAATTTTAAGATGGTTGAAAATTTTGATTAAAGAGATAGAACAATGTCAAGAAGAAACCATCAACACAATATAGCCAAATATAAAGCGAGAAGGACCATTAGACAGCCAAGGAGATATGATTGGGGAGACTCGATCATTTATGCTTTGATAAATAGTGATGAGGATGGATCTATCTTTGTAAGGACTAAGGAAAGTCAAGTAGAAGATAGACAAATGGGGAATATGATGAAGGTTATAAGATTTCATTAGAATAAGAAATTAATTATATATAATCATATCTTGTTGAAAGAGGTTCACATTTTGAAAAATACAACTGACATATTGATGAAGTTATTACCCCCAAAGAAGTTCAAGTGTAGAGAAATTCGTGAAAGTTAATGTAGCTTGAAGCCTTAGAGGCTTGTCTGGCAAGGAGTGTTTCTTGGTTAAATGTTGCAGAATTTAAGTCAAGGTGGGAAATTATGAGATATTCCTTGAATTATGCTGAAATAGAATTTCAGTGACCTTACGCTTATAGTGAAATAAAGTTTCAGTCTGACTAAGCATATATAGAAATAGAGTTTCAGTGACTTTAAACTTCTGTGAGAATATAATATTACTGATCTTATGATTTTAGGATTATAAGTTTTAGACTTCTCACGTGTAACTTTATAATACCTTGATAAAGGTAATGTAAGTTATTGTAGTTGTCATACTTTTTCTTGTATCATTTTTTTCACAATAATAAAAGAATTTATTTCCTTATTTGTGGATGTAGGTCACATCAATTAGTTGAACCACGTAAATTCTTATATTCTTTAATTCCTTATTTTTCATATATATTGCTTTATGTTTGTGCATCAATTGGCATCAAAACTAAAGTTTGTTGTTAAGATGTCTCTACATAAGTTTGATATTTAAAAATTCAATAGATCAAATGACTTCACTCTATAAAAGGTGAAAATAAGAGCAATTGTTAGTTAGTAGGGATGTGCAACAACAATAGAAGGAGAAGAAAATATACCAAAGAATTTAGGAGCGTCAGAGAAGAATATATTCTATCGAGGTTGCACAATGCAATACTATCGTGTCTATGCGATGAGGTCCTGAGAGAGGAGGTTAATGAAACTAAGATTGCTAATTTATGGAAATGACTTGAAAGTATGTATCAAAAGAAATCATATACTAATTGTTTATATCAAAAACATCATTTATATACCTTAAGGATGTCAGAAAGTTCATAGGTGAAAGATCACATTGATAATTTTTAATTTGATCATTTTAAATCTACAAGGTGTTGGGATTAAAATTGAGGATGAGGATCGAGCCATAATTCTTTTTGTTCCTTGCCTAATTTATATGAGAATTTTGTTGATACCATGTTGTATTATAAAGAGACTATTTCTGTCAGTGATGTGAAGGATACTCTGTAGTCTAAGGAATAAAAAAAGGTCCCTGACATATATAAATATATATCAAATTTGGGTCTAATTGTCAATAGATGAAGGAATAAGGAAAGGAGTTATAAAAACATAAGTAAGTCACAATCCAGATCAAAGGCTAAAGATGTTCAATGTTTTAACTATAAAGTTAAAGAGTACTATAAGAGAGAATCTCTGCAACAAATAATTGAAATGTGAAAAGGGAAATAAATGAAAAAGCAAGTATTATTACAATTTAGATGAGTTTTTATGAAGAGGATGAAAGAGGAAATGATGTTTTAATAGTAAGTAATTTTGATTTTCCAAATTTATAAGTTATAGACACTGATGCCATTTATCATATTACTTTTAATAAGGACTTGATCTAAATGGTATTGGGTGACAATGGAAAGCATGTTGCCAAAGGCAATGGTTCAGTGCTAATCAAGATGCATGATAGAATTGTCAGAACATTAGATGCTTTATATGTTCTTAAATTTTAAAAGAATTTGATTTTTTTAAGTACTCTTGATAGGCAAGGATATAAGTTTTCTAGTGATAATGAAAAGGTAGTAAATGGTCTACTAACTATGGTGAAAGGAAAATTATAGCATGACATTTTTGTTTTAATAAAAAACAGTAATGAGATCAGTGACTATATCTTAATTTTTAGGGAAGAAAGATAGTACTATTGTATTGTACATATAGTTTAGTCATCTTGGTGAGTAAGAGATGATAGAACTTCCTAAAGAGAATTTATTGAAGGATGACATACACAGAAAATAAACTTTTGTAAGTTTGTGGCTTAGTAAAATGTATAGGGTAATCTTCAAGGATATAATATTAAAGGAGCAATATATATTGAGACAAATATATAGAAAGGATGTGTCAGGATCAGTAGTGAGTAGTACTAGTTCAAGGGTGGTATTATAATAGTCTAGAACATATGCTAAGGTAACTAGAAATTCTAGTTCTGGAGATAGAACAATGTTAGGAAGAAAGTATAACCATGGTATAGCCTTTTATAAAGTGAGAAGGATCGTTCAGCAACCAAGGAGATGTGGTTAGGAAGACTTGGCCATAAATGCTCTGACCATTAGTGATGAGGATGGAACTATCTTTGTATAGACTAGGGAAAGCTTGGTGAAAGATAGAAGGATGAGGGCTATAATGAAGTTTGTAAGCTTTCATAAGATCAAGAAATTATCTACATCTAGCCAGATCTTGTTCAAAAAGGTTTACACTCTATAGAATGCAACCGACATGTTCATAAAGTTGTTACCCATAGAGAAGTTCAAATGTAGATTGGACTTTGTAAATGCTCATATAGCTTGAAGCCCTTGGGAGCTTGTTCCAGTCAATGTGCAGAATTATGAGATATGCCTTGAATTATGATGAAATAAAATTTCAATAACCTTAGATTTTTGGTGCAATAAAGTTTTAGTGTCACTAGGTATTTATGAAAAAAGAGTTTAAGTTTCCTTAGGCTTACTATAGGAATATAATATTAATGAGCTTAGGTTTCTATAATAATAAAGTTTCACTGTAATTAAACTTTTTATATGTAACTCTATACAAATCTTGTTAAGGGTCTAAGTAGTTGTAATATCGTACTTCTACTTGTATCATCTTTCTCACACTAATAAAAGAATTTGTGTCATTACCCATAGATGTAGGTCACATCAATTGGTCGAATCACTTAAATTTTTATGTTCTTTGATTCCTTTTTTTTTGTACATATCACTTTTGTTAATGTAATAAAATGAAAAGAAGTATAAAAGAGGCCATGTAATGCAAGTATTGTTTGTTTTAAAAAGTTTGTTTCATTTTGTAGTTGGGAGATTCTTTTTGGGACTATAGTTTTGTCTAGATTGAAACGAGAATGGTGGTATAATAAGCACATGGAATTGTTTCTCCAAACATTAATTTACATTGACAATCTATTTAAATTTATATTATTATCATTATTAGGCATTGTTTACTATTTTATCAATTAAATCAAGCAATTCATTAAATAAAGTTATAATTCATATTGTTTAGGCATTATAACTAAGAAAATCCCTAAATTTTAGGTTCTATTTTTTTTATATAGCACCTTATATTATTAACAACTAATTTATATAAAAAATATTATAGCGAGATTGACAACATTGTAGGTTTCATAATGTTACATATGCAGTATGTGAGATTAATAATATCTTAATATATACGCTTATATATATATATATATATATACTATTAATTACTTTTAATTAACATTATTTGATGAGATTGTAATTTATACAGTTGACATATATTTTTAATTTTAGATCTCAATTATAATGAAACAACTTCAATGAAAAACACAAGTTTATCAATACTAAATTATGTGTTATGGTATGTGCTAGACGATACTCATAGTCCCATCTTTCTCGAATGCTTCTTTTCTGAACAAAGAAATTCATCTACTATTGTTTTTTTTCCTCTTAAAGAAACACTTCCCTTTCTTTAATCTTACTTTCTTCTTTTAGATTCATTAAGTCTCTGACATAACAATATTATATTATATTACATGACGCATACTTACCAATAAATTTCACTACCACCAAAAAATGCTTACCTCTCATCTTTTGCTTCAGGAGATAAAACCTACTCCTCTTTCACTTGATTTGAGCTACAACACTTTTTTCCTTTTAGCCACCACCAATCATGTCTATTCTTTAAACTCATCATATTTCAAAATAGGGAAAAACCAAATATGTTCTTGCCTTAGTCGTTGAAGACTAGAGTGGCTCTCTTTCCAAAGTTACCCTCTCTTTTGTTTTCCTTTTAATTACTTTTAGAAATTTTCTGTGAAAACCCATCTAATTCAATCATGGTCACCACCATACCTATAAGGCCCCAAAATATACCCTAGTTGAAATAATACATGTTATGAAAGTACATGTGTGATATGAGTTAGAATTTTTCTATGATTAGAATATGAAAGACATGATTTGAATTTTTGGTCAAGTGAATAATGGTTAGTAAATTGGAATTAATTGATTTCATTAGAGAATTAAGGTATTTAAACGTACATTTGGTATAGGAAAAGTTGTCAAGTGAAAAGTTAAGTTGGTACATTAAAATTAAAACAATTAACCTATGAGTTAGTGACATTTGGCATGGTTAAAGCATTGACAAATGACATAGTTGATACATTGACAAATGGCAGCACTAAGTGTGTGACATATGACCTAATGTATCATTGACACATGGTAGCTCCTTCAAGGGACACATGAAGCTCATGCATGGAGACATATGTTGCTCCAATTCCATCACACCTAGCTTTGGATGTGGCAAATTCTATTGGAGCAAGTTTTCACTTTGCTCTTTTCTCTCCACCGAAATTCTTCTACTCCCCCTCTCAATTTCTAGATCTTTCCTGAAGCTCGGATCATCGTCTTTGTAAGTTATTTCATCAAGAATTAGGCCATGTAACTTTATGTAATATTATTTAGTTGGTGCTGAAAGTTACACTTTAAACTTAGGTATGTGCTGGATGTTTGGAAGCTTGGTTTAGCTAGATTCTTATAGTTGCATTTGAAGTTTAGTAAGGTAAGGGAATTATAAACTTGGTATCCTATGATAGCATATGTTGTTTGATGTTTGATATGGATCAATTGTGTACTAAAATGGGAAAGAATTGAGGTTTGATACATGCTGGAAACTGGTTCGGGTGAGTAGTTCTACTGGATAGGTTTTGATATTTTAGCCATATCTTGCCCTGTAAGTATCCAAATTGGATGAATTTAAATTCAAAGTAAACTAGAAACTTATATCTACAACTTTTATGAAGGCTTTGAATTTGATTTCTATCACTAATTGTGTCAAAGGTTGGCTTGAAGTTGAGTATCTGGAATCTATCACTGGTTGTGAACAGTCTATAGTCATTTGAGGATAATTTTTAAAATATTGAACCAAATTGCATAACATTGGTGTCAGTAGAAACTTAAAACATAAAGTAACAAATGTCCTAAATCCTTCATTTTCATTGTAAAAATGACCGTGTAACATTAACCCGAAAGTCTGTTTTGGGGAAAAGCTGGAAGAAAATGATAAAGTATGCTGGATTTTGATAAATGAAGTGTTTTCACTGAACATGCTTTGGTATTTCGATTATAACATGAACTGTGGATCTTCAAATGAGTTGGTTCTTAATTCAAATTAAACTAGAGACATATTTCTACAAATTTCTTGAAGAAGATGAATTTTAATTCTATCTCTAAAATTTTCAAAATTTAGCATGAAATTGAGTCTTGGCTTAGGCTGTAGTACTACCAGGGATAGAAATCATATCATATAGTTTTTGAATAAACTGCATTGATGTAGACTGAGGTGTCTTCATCAAAGTTGAAGCTTATTCTCTTAGCTTTAAATTGGTATAAATTTTGTAATTTTTGGATATTATAATTTTGAGTTATGAGGTATACAACTTGGAGGCATGATCATGCATTAGCCAAAAATTTCAAATATTCACAGTCTGTGGTATTTTGAGCATAACTCATTGAATACTAAACCAAATTGGATGAACTTGGTATCATTGGGAACCTAAGACAAAGAGGGAAAACTTTCTAGAAGGAAGTATTACCTAATTATCTAAAGTGGACCCAAAGGTGGATTGTGAAATAAATCTGAATTGAGGGATTGAGTATGATTTCACATGATCAATAATGTGATAAGATTAAGGATAAGAAACCTAGATTTTTGACATGAACATGTATCATACATATTCAGTATACATGAATGTGCATAATTGAATTCATAATTGTGCACAATAGTAATATATGTTTGTATTGAATGTTTTAGAGGAACCCTTAGAGCGACATATTCCAAATATTGCCGGGACTTCAAGGCAATAAGTGAGAGGGAGCGATTGTAAGTAATCTTATATGATCACACCTTACTTTGTTCTACTTGTTGAAGTTGATTTATGCTGATTGTGTTATGAATTCCGGACAATGATTGCCTAAGGCGTTTGATGCATGTTTATATCATTGGAAGTGCTATTTGCATATGAATGTGATAGACTACTTACTTTGCACATGAAATGTCTGAAATGGCCTTGTTTTGTTTTAAAACTATGAAGTCCTAGTTGTGGGTAAATAGGCATACCTAGAAGGGTCTACAGCTGCTTCTGTGACACTTCGATGTCTGACTTCGGTGTCTGACACTTCAGTGTCTTCAGTTAATGACACTTCGGTGTCTTCTATTATTGAGATGTAAGTCTCTTATGTGATATCATAGAAGGCACAAGGCAATTGTTCTATGCCACGTTATGCTCTTCTTTGCCTA
>JAOSBL010000008.1:11903937-11920188 GCA_027568915.1 Erythroxylum roraimae
ACCCAGACAAGACCTCGATGCAATAATCCGCAACATCCCTTCCCACTAAGTGCCAATATTGTTGAAAGAATAGTGCTATCAAACATGATTACTAAATTTAAATCAAATCGGAAGTAACTATTAAATAGGCTAACATTTTAACCTAAACTAAAAATAAAAAAGGTTCAAAAGAATAAAGTATATTTGCTGAAAATAAAATAAAAATGTGTTAAAAGATTAATTTCATATGACAAACAGGAAAAAAGGCCATGATTCCTGATACATAACAAGACGAGAAGCTGGGAATTGGAAGCTCTGATTGCCAGAGAAGGTCTAAAATCTAGCAGGCCTGTGAACACGTGAAAGTGTTAAAAATCAAAATATTTGTTGCGGCTTTAATAACATCAATGGCCGCCACGTAATGTCGCTGCTGCCCTTGTATTCTAACGAAGATTTCAAGATTAGATTCGAATAAAATATTACACTGTTATTTAGAGAACAAAATTCACACTTCCAATCCAATTTGTCAAGGAACACTAAATAAAAATATTAAATTCATCAAATATATGATATATTTATAATAACTGTTAGTGACAACACTCAATGCTCTGAAATATTTTAATTGTTATATAGTAATTAATTGAAATATAGATATAGATTACTTAATTTATACAAATTTCAATTTTTATTAAATTAATTCACATAAAGAATATCTAAATTGTACTTTCTACTTAGTATTAAAAATAGAGTTAAAACTAAATTATTTTAATTGTAAGAATCAAACAAGGACTTAAAGATTTTTCTCACTGAAATACAAAATGTAACAACTAATCCCTTAGGAATCACACTTTGTAAATTCAAACTTACAATGGAGCATCTCTGCTACCATTGGCTAATAAAGTTTCCCAATTTGTACTAACATTGTTCCTAAACAATTGAAAGCATTTATGATTTGATTTGGTTCCAACATCTCCTAACTTTTATTGATCATAACACCAAAAGTATAATAATTAATCTTAGTATCATAACTATAATAACCAACATCTAAAACTTATCATTAATTTTGTGAGAGGATCGATTCATAATCATCCAAGTTAAGATTGGTGTAATGGTTGGCTATATGATACTTGTATTTGTTAAAATATACCTTTAACATAAGCCTTTATGCAAAAGTACAAATATTTTTTTAGGATAACATATTAAAAAGTCTAATCTTTTAAGTTTTTTTTAATTCAGTGCCAAGCTTTTAAAATTTTAAATTGAGTAATTAACTTTTTAAAATCTTAATAATTCAGCTTAAAAAGTTATTTTTTTAATGATTTGACATGTTTATTGAGTATCAGGTAGATGTCCATCTATTAGTCACATCAACAAAAATTAAAGTTTTGAACATAATTGTTAAGGTTTCGGAAAGACTAGTCACTCAATTGAAATATTTAAAACGTTGGACACAGAATTAAAAATTCTAAAAAGTTATTCACCTTCGGATTATTTATCCCTTTTTTTAAATATTAGATTTTGGTTTGTTGTTTATAGTGTAGGCCTAGCCATGTAACCTAATCTAACTCTCTAAATAATGCGTGAGTAGATATTTAGTATGTTAATTCCTTTATATAAGAATAAAGTAGACATCCAAAGTTGTAATAACTATAGAGCTATCAAATTACTTATTCACAACTTGAAGTTATGGGAAAAAGTGATTGAGAAGAGAGTGAGAAAGGATACCTCTATCTTGAAAAACCAGTTTGGCGTCATGCTAGAAAGGTTATGACAGAAGCTTTATATCTCTTTAGAAAATTAATAGAATATTACAGGGAAAGGTAGTGTAACCTACACATAGTTTTCATTGATTTAGAGAAGGTGTATGACAAGGTACCTAAGGAAATCATGTGTAGGTGTTTAGAAGGTAAGAGAGTCCCTATGACTTATATAAGAGTTATTAAAAATATGTATGAAGGTGTTAAAACTAAAGTACGACGATAGGAGGAGGTACAAAGCATTTTCTATTGATATTGGGTTGCACCAAGGCTCTTCTTTGATCCCCTTTTAGTTTACAACTGTGATTGATGAGCTCACCAAGAATATCCAAGGAGATGTGATATCAAGCTTTAATTTTGGATGGATATGTTAAAGGTGGAAGGGCTTTAAATTGAGTACAATTAATATTGGGTAAGTAGAGTGTAACTTTTTGAGACATAGGATGGCTACCAATGTGGAGGTAAAGATTGATTCATAAGTTATACCACAAAAGTAATGTTTGAAGTATCTAGGAATTATCATCCAGAGTAATGAAAAGATTGATGAAGACATAGTTCACCGTATCATATCAGGGTAACTTAAATGGAAAAATATGTCAGGAGTTTATATGACAAGAAGATACCACTCAAACTTAAAGGTAAATTGTATCATTTAATAATTAGGTCATCCATGCTTTATGAGGCGAAGTGTCGGCCCATCAAATTGCATATGGTCATAACCTAATGGTGACAAAGATGATGATGATTCGTTAGATGTGTAACCTTACTAAAAGAAATAAGGGGTAAGAGACAAATTAAAAATGACTAATATTATTGAAAAATTAAGAGAGACAAGGCTAAGGTAGATAAGGCACTTAACACTCTAATGAGGAGATACCAAAAGATTGTACTTAGAGACTGTAAGAGGGAAAAAGGAAGGACTAAGAAGAATTATAAGAAGTGATCAAGAATAATATAACTCGGCTGTAACTTATCAAGGACATGACCCGTAATAAAAAACTTTGGTGTACTAAGATATGGATAAAGGATCCCAGAGAAAGAGATCTTTTTTCCTTCTCGTAAGTTTTTTAGCATTTTCCTCTTGTATTTGGCTTAAACATTTAAATATGTATTACTTATCTCTTAGTGATTTAGCTAAACATTTCCCTACTTAACCTTTTTATCGTCATCATCATCATCATTAATATTATTATTAGTATTTTTTCTTGTAATGAATTTTTTATCGTATTATTTAGTTTATTACTTACTTTATATTTTATTTATTAAGTATTTATTTTATTTTCTTTTATTTATTATTAGAATTATTGTGTGTATATATATAAATATAAACAACTTCTCTATTAGTTAAGGATAAAACTGCACACTACTAAACCTTCTTAGATCTTACGTATCAGCAAATTTTTTATTAAGTTGTTGTAATTGATACACTTCAACCTATTAAACTCATATGATTATAGAATTAGAATTATAATTAATACTTAAACTAGAGTTTGCGGATGGGTAGGAAGCTTGAAATAGTTCATTATGATGATTTGAATGGTACATCCTTCACCTTCAAGCGATTTCCAAAACTCAAATTTAGTCACACAATTCTAGTTTGATCGAATCTAAGATCAAGTTTAAACTACATCTTGAAAAAATAGTTGGACCAGACTGACGACTCAACCGACCTAATCTATTTCCCTCTTTTATATCTTCCACTCAAACTTGATTGAACTTTTAAAATTAATACTTTTTTTAACTGAATTTCAGTTTAATAAATTTTTTACTAAATTAAAGTAGTCTTTTAGAATGAACATATTAAACTTTTTCATTGGAGGGGACTGATGAATTTTACATTGTTAAGATTTTTAAATTTTAAAAATAAGAAGTATAATTGTGTCACTAAAATTATAACACTTATCTAAAAACATATTTAATTACATTTTTAATAACGAAGTATGTAATAATGCACAATTCTGTTTCATTAAACTGATTTCAACAAATACAAGCACATTACTTTCATTAAAAAAGAAAATCATGTTGTCCATCCGTTGCAATGAACTGGACAAAAAAAAAGAAGAAGAAGAAGAAAGAAACAGCTCAAGAAATCGCAAAAGAGGGACAGGAGACCTTAACACAAAGTTGAAAACTGGCCTTTCCCAAGCTACTTGACTTGAGAGTTGAGATCAACTTGTGTCTCTGTTGATAGAATTGCAGGCATCATCTCAATCCCCAGCAATAAAAAAAGCATGCCCTTGTGGCTTCATTGCATGTCAACCGGCACTTTACTGCGAAAAATATATGTAACCTCTTTCACGCACGCTACCTTTTAACTAGGGGCCAAATCATAACAAATGCTGACCCATGTTTCATAATAATAGGAACATCCTTCTTTAATCCATATAAGGTAAATATAACATCCTAGACTAGTTACATAGATCGTAAGGCTGCTTAACCGAGATGGGTAAAAGTCATTTAATACAGGAACTGCCTCCCAGTGTACGTCTGCCCAAAGGACCAACTGGCAGGTGCAACGTTGTAGGACACCACACTACGCCCATTGCTGGTTGTTACTACAAATGAAAGGCTCTGTCCATTAAGGTAGGCATTGCTCTGCCAGTTTTGGCCCCAGTTTCTTGACATTGCTTGCCACCTAGTTCTTGAACCCTTGACAGCCACCGAACGCACATCACCGGCACCTCCTACGTTAGTTATAAGCACTAAATTGAAGTATGAATGGCCGTTTATGGTGAACCTGATGCCTCCTCTTCTCCTGCACCCGACCCTGAGTCCATCACAAGGCACACGAGCAATGTCAAACGAATATTCATTCCAAAATCTATGAACTGCTGCCTTCTGAGAGGCTGAGAACAAATTTGAAGAAATGAGTGTTAATAAGCTTACCTTCTATAAATTACTGGGACAATACCAGCTCTATACTGAGCAATTCTTAGGAAGATAGGTTGGGAGAGATCAAAATGGTGGTTAGGAGGATCACACCAGCCTCCTGGTGGGCAAAAGTTGGTGGCTGTAACGATAATGGTGCCAGGAAGACACCACTGTCTGTCATTCACGCATCTGATCTCAAAGCAAGCACCACAACTTAAGCCATCATTGAACAATGCAGTGCTCAGTGCGGCTGTGTTCACTCCATAGCCCTGACTGTACAGGTTTCCATAGCCACATGCCCCTCCTGTAAATAAAACTGAGTACGTTAGTATCACATTATTTGCTTCTAAAAAACAACACAAGTATCACGGATATATGTACCCATTGTCCCGGAGGCGTCACCTCCTCCATAGAAAGTGGCATGAGCATTTATCCAACCTCCATAGTAACCCTTAACAGAGGAGACAAATGAGAGAAACACCACTACAAGAAGTCCAATAAATGCCATAAATTCCTACAGAAACCAAAAGTCACAAAATTCTTTAGCATCTTGTAACATTGTGCGAAGATCATGGATTAAATTGTGAAAACAGTAGGAGACCAGAAAAGGAAAGAAAAGGAAGATTGCTCATTACAGGAAAATGGAGCCAGAGAGTAGTTGCAGTGAGGGAGATTGTGAATCTGGGAAGGAACTTGCAAGGAATAAATAGAAGTAGCAGTCAACATCTGCCTTGACTGACAATGTGGCAACTATTTAGCTGTAGGGACCAGACCATCCCATTGTTAAGTGTTCATTTTTTTTCTGGCAGAAGTGGTTTTATGGACTGAAACCGTGTGTTGATGATGACTTTTACTGTGAAAAAGAGTTCGTATTGGGGATTGGAGGATAGAAGTGAATTTGGCACTACCTTTACAAGTAATGTGCGTTCACTTACTATTTTTACTCTCTCTTTTCTCTGAAGCTGTAGTTGGTTACAGGAGAAAGACAGTAGTTGGATTGGTGGACCACCGTAAATGAGTCTCTCCATCAATTCATTGAAGAAAGTGTTTTTACCTCTAACGTCCAGGCTTTGTTTTGTTTTGTTTTCCAACTTTCTCAAATTCCAACGACTGCTGAACTGCAGAGTGTATAAGCCGTTTGTCTCAACATTTACTTATGTATCCCCGTGCGAACCTTGTACCTTCAAGCTTTAAAGAGACCACTAATGTTTGAAATCCCATTTCGCTTTCCATTGTAGTGAACCAAACCACAACAGAATAATTGTAGCTCAATTTGCAATTTGAAGAATGACAAGCATCTCTTCAAATGTGACAAGTTTTGTCAGTCTAAAAGGACCAGTCCCATATTCCGAGATATACAGGTCTTGCTTTCTCCATATTTACAGGTTTTTTCTTAAACGATTCCTTAAAGCTAACATTGTCAATCTTACATCACATTAGATATTTTAAGCTTCGAGCTTGATTAACTAGTACCTTCCTATCATCAAATAATTTTTGTAAGATGATACAGAAGTCCTTGTAACTAGTTGTTAATCATCTAATGCCTACAAGGGTGATGTTGGTAGTTATTGAGGTGGGCTACGAGCACATGATAATGTTCCCGTGGAAAGCTACTCTTCTACTAAAGGTCCTCCCTCATTAAGTACAGTAGAGGGTGGCTTTGTAAGCCATGAATTTCACATCATGTCATGTATCATCATGACCTCATTATCTTCCTTCTTGCATGAAAACGTTTTAAGAACACATTCTCAAGCAAAGTTTGTACTTTTTGGACCATTTGATGTTTAGAATTAGTGGTACTACTAAGCTCTAAGATCAACTAGCCATGTCAATATCTTCAGGATCAAACCTAAACATGTGCAATAACTTCAATGCACAAGGAGGCATTAGCTGTTGAATCCCCTCCGCCACTATACAGTACAGACGTAGGATCCAATAGCAAGCAAATGGCTGAGTATGCCAACCTGTCAAGATATGCTGAATTTACCAAGCACTTTATACAGTAGAATTACACTAAAAAAGAATACACATCCTTTTTCTTATATAATTGAGTACAATTTATTGAATTTATGTTATTATCTTACAGGTTTACAAGTTTATTTTCACGAGATAACGGATTGACATCTATGATGATGAGGTTTTGTGTTGTGAATTGTAATTGTAAGTGAGGGAGGGTCCTTTGCATGAATTTATGGTGGAGGTTTTGGCTCAGCATGATCACCATCTATTTTAGTGCCCATAATCGCTTTGTCACTGTCCTTGGAGTCCCTGATGCAGTAACTTCTGCATGCAGGTGGGTAAATGTTTGAAGCTTTTGTTCCCCCCGACATTCTTATGTTGCAGAGAATAGAATGTTTAACCTACTCATTTGTACAATTTTACAGAGATTTGCTTTGATTTCAAATTTGGCATATACTACAAGAAAAAAAGGGTTTTAGCGACAGAAATTACTAAGAGAAAATAAAGATTTCTATTGGGATATAAATTTGAGGATGAAAATTACCGACGGAAAGAGTCGTTACAGAAACAACTGTAGATAAAATTTAGGGACGGATAAAATGAATCCATCACAAATTTAGCGACAGAAATTAGTATATTTTTCGGTAAATTTGACGATGGAATTTTAAATTTTCGTCACTAAATTAAGGTAAATTTACCGACGAAGTTAGAATATTCCGTCACTAATTTGTCGACAGAATCACAATATTCCGTCAATAAATTTAGCGACAGTAAGTTTCAGGTTTGTCGCTAAATTTACTGACGGACATAAAATATTCTGTCGCTAAATTTACCAACGGAAAATATTATTTGTCCCTAAATATTTACCAAAATAATATATTATTATGTCGAGAATGTAGCGACGGGGTTATATATTCTGTCAGTAACTTAGCATTGGAATGATATATTCCGTCGGCACTCCGTTGTTAATTAGTGACGGAATATTGTATTTCTGTCGGGAATTTTAATTATGATAAATTTCAACCGCGATTTCTTACTTCCTACCTGAGTTTTCTGTTGATAATGTTATGATTTTTTTTGTACATTTAATTTATGTAAATAATATATAACATTGATTGATAAATGTAAAGTAAACATTATCCTGAATGGTATAATAAAAAATTATAATGTACACGAATAAGTACCTTGAAATTATTGTCAATTAAGAATTTATATAAAAACTTAAGAGTACTAAACTATCATTACATTCACTTATCCAAAAGCTATGCAAGTGGTGAAGGTGAATGCTCTGACTGCTGCGATGAGGTCCTGTGCCTACCGTTCAACTTATCCACCTCATTACGAAGCTGGGTTATGCACTCCATCAGCCTCTCTACTGTGCTCTCTAACTGAAGGACTCTCTTATTTGATGTAGACTACCTACTAGATCCAGTTGTAGTGCATGTGAAGCATTGCGAATAACATGTTGCTTGCAAATGCACCTAAGTCAAAAATTCTTCCACGGTGGTCCCTACCACCCCCTGCATCAAGATATGCCTAACTCTCATCAATAGTTTCAGAATTCTGAGATTATCGTTCAATGTTTTCTTGTATTTGGTCTTATCATTCTAATTGTTTATGTTAATAAGTGATACTTTTTAAGAATTAATATTAAAATATAGATTTTACATACATGAACTTGTCTGCATCGGGTGTTGACAAAGGTCACATCATCATGCTTCCTGGAGTGAGTGTTCAAAAAGAGCTGGCGTGGTGTAGACTTCCTGCCCATAAACTTTTCATACATCAGAAAAAAAATTGTTATAAGTGAACTACAATTTACAAAAATTTAGATAAAATTTTCTCTATTATTATGATATTTACCCCCTGTTAGACAAAAGAATTTAACTCAACAACACAACCATTAATGACACCAGACATTTATCACATTATTATTCTCCATAATGCACATATATTTTCATTTTAAATTTCATACATCAAATTACATTGAAACCAAATTTAATACATCAAAGTACAAAAATCAAGATATAAGTGTAAAGTTTTGATACTTACAAGTTGAAGTGCATGATCCTAGTGGGTCAAAAATCCTTCACTGTGTACAAGTAGACTCTCTCTGTCAGGTCCTTCACGCTGTTGATAGAATTGCACTCTGCATTGGATATTGCCTCAAGTGATGCCCAATACTCCTGCCAATGACTATATTTCTTCAGATATATATGATGGTCGTACACCATTCTTGTGTATCAAAGCAAAAAGTCTCTATAATGTGTACGAGCTTGCCTCTCTCATACATTATAAATTACAGCATCAAATTTTGGATCTAAAAAAAATTCTTTCTGAAAAAAAGAAAAACATATTATAAATACTTGTAAATGAAAATATTTATCTAATTAATGTATAAAATTAGATAAAATAAAAAAAAGATTAAAGAATATATTTTGTGTACCTCAAACTCCTGATAATAAAAATCCTTTGTAGGTTGAGAGACATTTTTCCATACATAACCTTCAAGGTCTATCCTCTCCTTGAACTTGGCTGAGATATTTCTTAAGCATGTTTCAGACAAAACCAACCTAATATATAAGTTATTTTAGATCATTTTCAAATTAAAACCTATAACTTCACTATAAACCTATGGTGTTATCATATATTACAAAATTTTTAGAATTTTACTTACAAATTGTTGACAATTGTGATATATGCTCTTCCATCAACTCCTTTAGCTCTAGGTTGGAGGTCGCCTCCTTCATCCGCAACGTTTACCCTTGATATTTCTGTAGGTATAGGGTTGGTGGATAGCATAGCAACAGGTACATAAGGTGATGCCTCATCTAAATGTGTAGTAGCATCTGCAGAATGTGATGCTTCACTTGGAAATGCACTGGCTTCTCGAAATTGTTTTAACTTGAGCCTTAACCACATCATGTCTTGTTTTCTCTTTGGTGACATATTTTTAACCTGAAATTCACATTTTATTGAATTTTCCAACAATAAAACAATATAAATTCAATATATAACAATATATTGTTGATGCAATAATAGATTTATTCATATAATATTCTATTACAAACACGAATTAATCGCTATCAACACTTAATTGTAAATCAAAATCATTATCACCTTCTTTTTTCGAAGAATTAGAATCAAACTTAAGCTACTTTTCAGATCTCTTGCGTTCAGCATCCTCTCTAGATGAAATTTCAACATATTCATTATTTGGATCGTTCAAAGATTCATTCTCGTCATATGTTACACATACATTTATTTCATAAACATCTTCCTGAAATGCTTCACTTTCAATTATCTTATTTTCTCCTTTTCCATGTAATTCAAAAACATATCTAGTTTTTACTTTGTATATGACCAACCAATTTGATTTATCTCGTTGTAAGCTGGAAAAAGGGACATAATACTCCTAGATTGCTTGCATCGCTAACACGAAAGTTTCAAATTATCTAAATCTTCTTTGCTGGTTGATTTCAACTAGATTGTATCGATTGTGCACTTTTGTTCCAATATTAGGAGTTGGATAAGACCATTCACACATAAATATTATAACCTATTTTTATTGGCAATACAAGGTACTCAATTTCAAGTATCTCAATAATTTTACCATGGTAATTCATCAATTCTCCCTATATGCAAACCCCACTATTTACTATTGTTATACTATGACCATAATATTCCGTATGAAATTTGTATCCATTAACAAAATACGCTGAATATGATTTAACAGTTTGCAAGATCACATATGAACTTGTTCTCTATTAGATTTTCTAAGCCCTACACAAAAAACAATTTATCATATTAAATAGTATAATGTCATCTAATCAATTTGATTTGATAATTCAACCGTTTAATTATTACAAGTGAAACTTATATATTTCTTTAATCATCGAGGAAAGTGTCTTTCAACTTCTTTATTGATATTATCCTATGTTGTTTTGGGAATTAGCTTACATAACAATTGCTCATATAATCTAAAAGCATTATTATGTATTTTAGTTATGAACAACAGTAATTTCGGAAACTCAAATAAACTATTTCAAAATCAACTTAACCTTACTGCATGAATGGTTGAACATCTTGACAATTCAATAAAATGTAACCATGAGCAGCCTCTATTTCTTCTGCTGTTAACATCCTTCTTATTGAACGTCTATATGTTCGTCATCGATATGTGAAAATGGATAAGTTACCATCAACATCACCTGTTTCTCCCCCCATCGTCATTACGAGAAACTTTTCTTTCTCTTGTGTACACATGCGGCTCAAAATAAAGTGAACAAAATATACTTGCTTCCTCCACTAAATAAGCATTACATATCGAACCTTCAACTCTAGCCTTATTTTTGACGTTTTTCTTCAAGTGATGCAAATGCCTACGTTACAAATAGGGTTATTACAATTTTGTGATTAAAACATGCTATAACTTATATTTAAATATTAAATATAATTACCTCTCAAATGGATACATCCATCGATATTAAACCAGACCAACAAATTTAGCCTCGTGTGCTACATATGAGTAGATACTCCATACAACCAAAGAAGCTTGGAGAGAAAATCCCTTCAATTTGCACAAGATAACTGAAATTTCCCTTTCTAGTTTTTCCATTTGAACCAACTTTATTTCAGATGATGTTAAGCTTTTCAAAAACAAACTTAATTCTGTTATAGTTTCCTAAACCTTATTCGGTAGCAACTCTCGAAATGCAATTAGAATTATCCTTTGCATAAACGCATGATAATCATGACTTTTCATCCCAAATAATTTGTACTTCCTCATGTCCACACATCTTACCAAGTTCGCAACATAACCATTGGGAAACTTTAGACTTTTCAACTATTCACACAAAATTTCCTTTTGTTTTTTGTCCAAAGTGTAACATGCTTTTGAAAATTTACTAGTGCGAAGATATTTATCTAACTCATTCCTTATACAAAAAAGTTTCAAATCAGCTCATGATTTTGCATTGTCCCTTGTCCTCCTTTTAATGTTCATTATGGTCTTGGAACAAATTGTCAAAAATATTTTTTCCAATATGCATTGCATCTAGATTATGATGAATTAAATTTTTTTTCCAATATGGCAAATCCCAAAAGATACTTCGTTTTCTTCAACTAAAGTTTTTACTAATGCTTCTATTAATTTCTTCAGCTTTCAAGTTCTGTAACTTTCAACAACCCTAATTCATCAATCTCCTGCAATATTTCTTCACCAGCTTTGTGAGGGGGAGGAGGTGTTTGTACCATCCTATGCTTAATGAACTTTTGTTTATTGCACATAAATGGATGATCTGGAGGAAGAAATTTTCTGTAGTTGTCAAACCAAGATGTTTTGGCCCCGTTAGGAAGATAAAACGCATTAAAATCATTGCTACAGTAAGGACAAGCCAATTTTCCATCTGTGTTCCATGTAGACAACATAGCATATGTAGGGAAATTACTAATAGTCCACATCGAAGCTGCTCTCAACAAAAAATTTTGTTTAAGAGACATCATATGTCTCCACACCAATTCCCAAAGATGATACAATTCAAAGGCCAATGGTTGTAAGAATATATCAATTTTATGCTTTGGATTCGTAAGCCCTAGCGTAATCACCGTTAAGAAAATATATGCCTCATTCATACACATATATGGAGGAAAATTATAAGAAGTAATTATGATTGTTCATGATGAATATTGTTAGCCGGATTGACCAAAAGGTTGGAATCTGTCTGTCTACAATCCCACGTAGCATTTCAACTTTCAGTTGTAAACTTAAAATAGGTGTTATTGAAATGTTTCCATGCGAGTGCATCCGATGGATGGCTTATTATTCCATCTTCCTGTTCATGTTCATTATGCCGTCTTATAAGAGATACAGTAACATCATAGTCATATAGTCTTTGAAGTCTTAGAGTTAGCGAAAAATAATACATCTACTTCTAGGTATTAATTTCTATTTCATATAACGCTTTTTAGGTTTGAACCTAGATTGACCACAAAATTTGCACTCTTATAATTCCACATCATCTCCCTAAAACAACATACATCCAAAATTGCAACAATCAATTTTTTCAACCAGCAAACTAAGACCCCTAATAAGTTTCTTCATATTGTAGATATTATCAACAATTATATGATCAGGAGGCAATGATTCATTATACCAAGCAAGAATTTTATCCAAACTTCGATTAGAAATATGTCCTTCAGACTTTATGTTCAATATTTGAGCAATTGAAGATAATTGAGTTATGGTCTCACAATTTGGTCATAATTCTTGATCAACTGATTTTAGCAAGTCAAAAATACTTTTTTACATGTGGGTTCGGTTCTTCTTCAAGATTTTCTATATTTGCCGTAAAGGTATAACCGGCTCCTAAGCTCCTAAGTTCTCGTTGTGACTCCTAAGGTTGTTGAATTTTTCACTGATAAGTCTTATGGGAGCTGTATCACGTGTTTTCAGCCTATATACCATCATAGGGGTTTATTATGCAAAGAATTGTCATGTCAATTATATGAATTTCTTATGTTAATACTAAGTTTGAATTAATCACCTACAAGTTCAAGTCTTTACGTTTCAATTTAAACAATGCCCACACATAAAAACTTAGACTATTAAACCCTTTTTTAAAATATCATCAATCATTGTTATAGGTAAAATTGCAAAGAACAATACAAAATTGATCTCATTGTAGACATTACTTAGTTAAATGACTTACCTTGTAGACAGACAATTGCAAACTACAAAGAAGAAGAATGAGGTTGGACAAGTATCGACGCTCTTCAACACAGAACATCGCTTACAAGAAATACAATATTAATCCTTGCTAATGAGTGTATTATGTCATTTTGATACATATTTTGTTAAACTATAAAATGTAGTTCAACAGTAATCCCTGTTAATGACTATTATCAAGTAAATTGACATAACTTGACGCATTTTATGTTTCAAAAAAATTAGGGACATGTGGATTAATATTTAACTAATTTTTTTAAAAAAGACTTGTCCCTAAATTAAAATTGGGTTTTATTTTTTGTTCATTTTTAATTAGATTCATAATTAAATGCATAACTAAAAAGTAATTTAGATTTTTTTAGAGTCTAAAACTCAAGATAGGGATCACATTATAGATGAAAATATTACATTGAACAAAACCGTGCTTACTTTATTTGTGAAGAGATTTTAGAGTAAAGAAGAAGAGAAAGATAAAGTTGTTATCAATTTCATTGGTGACATCTACATCAGTTTACTTATAAATATTTTTAAATACCAATAGGGAAATACAAATGGGTTTTTTGAAGCTATCATTTTTGCACTTAATTATTCATAAAAAATTTTATTTATTATTTATGAATCTAATCATGGTGTTATGCCTTAAAGTGTTAGACTAGTAAATAATTCAAAGCTAGCTTAGGGAAGACAAAATAATAGTTAATCAAATGATGCATGGTATAAGTTGTACTTGATTTTATTTATTTATTTATGGCATTTAAAGTGACTTTGATTTGTTAGAACTATGTGTAAGTTGCTTTTTCTAAGATTTGTTGTTCTTTCCGACTAATGTTGTGACAAAGAGATGCCAACTTTTTTTTTAGTTTTATTGCAATATAATTGGGCTTATCTTGCTTTTTATACAACATCTTTGTTCAAAAGGATTTGTACTATATTCAATTGGTTAAGTGGAATATGGATCTTCGTATTATAAATTAGAACTTGAATAGAAAAGATATTTGGGATTTCTTTGTTTTCTCTTTTTGGCACCTTTATAAAATAAATTATAATTAGATGAAGCATTTTATTAGGTTTCTCACATTTTAGCACTATGTTAATTGTTTACCTTTGTGCTATGTCCTTAAATTTATGGTTGTTTGTTATAGTTGTAGGTTTATAATTTCTTAGGCCTCTTATTAATGCTACGATAAGTTTTAGTGTTTTGGTTAATGTTCATAATGAATTAGATGAAAATTTTGTCAAGAGTTGATAGGTCATGTTGTATCACTTCTCTTTGTTTTTGGTTATTTGGCTTGATGCTTCTTAGTATAAAAGTTCATGAAGTTCTTTATTAGAAAATTAAGTTAGATTTTTATTTAGTGACATGATGACTATAATTACAATATTTTAATAATATAACTTTTTTTTATATGCGTTATAAAATAATTTTAAAATTTTATTTAAAAATCCATTTCTTTTATTTTATGTCTTATTTTGTCTAAAATTAAAACATCTTTCACTTTCTTCAAATTCCAAACTCTAGCAAACTCACTTCTTTAATTTAAGTCTAATTTTAAAATATATTTTTATTTATAAAAATTTTTAGGTCAATTTCTATTCATCATTTAAGTACATTAAAAAGATCTTAAAATATAAATATCCAATTTCTCTAGTCTTCAAATTATTAGCTGATCATAAATTATTATAACTAAAACAACATAGTTTTACAAATCCTTCCTTAATCTTTTCTTCCTCAAATCAATCCCTTCAATTCACTATATTTGTTTCAAAACCTAAATAACAATTGTTAAATCTTTAACACCTTTCGTCGAACATTTCATCTCTAAATAACATTTCGTTTTGTAGGCAACCTGAATTCATCTCTAAATAACAGAAAAACCATTTAGTCTTTAGACATGAAAAACTATTTAGTCTTTAGTTTTTTCCATCATTCACCAACATAAACACGTTCAAACACATTTAGTCTTAAAAAAGGACATGAATAGCAAACCTAAATTTCTAAAAGCATTTCCAAAATGTCAAATGGATGTACCAATTTTATCAAATGTACAGATTAACAGATGCCAGTTTAACAAAAGAGAAAGTACTTTGGAAACTGATACATGATACAAACCTTGTTGAAGAAATCAAATAAGCTTATTGAGATGAAGGGGTCCTACAAAGCCAATGCAATTGTTAAATACCTACACAAAACAATTGATTAGATGGTAGACAAAAAATTATGAAGAAATTGTCTTACCCTCAAAACTTTTCATTTGATTAAATAAAATTTACTGAAAAAGAAATGAAGGTTTGTACTCAAACATTTAACAACAATTAACCTCCACTTAACTGAAAACGATGGATGATGGACTAGAGCAAAGCACGCATGATAGAGGATGAATGACGGACGAGACCGACGACGATATAGCAGAAATGAAGAAGAAAGAAGACGATGGACCAGGGGGGCTTCGGGTAGGTTTAAAGTTGAATGAAAACGACACCGTTTGGTGTCAAACCAAACAATGTCGTTTTCTTTTTATTAAAAATGTCAATTTTATTGACGGAATGATAGTTCCTTTGGTAAATCACCGAAGGATATTGCTTCTATCGATACACCCCGATGCTTATATTTGCCGTCAACCATTGCCGCCTATTTTACTGATGGACATCGCTCTTCTATCGCTATATTTCGTTGGCAAAATTGTCGGCATAATTTTCCTCCACCTTTACCAACGTCGGATATTTTGTTCATGGCAAAATAAAATTTTTTCAATAATGTTACCGATAAAAAATTAATTTTCGTCGCTAATTTACTACGGCCTTGTTTCCGTCGATAATGTTTCGTAAGTAATTTGTAATTTTCTTGTAGTAATAACGTAATATTTGTATTTCAGCTTATAACGTTGAAAATGGTACCTTTTATTAGTCCATCTAAATTATATAGGTGCTAGTCCACCGTATTTGAACCAGCATTATGGG
>JAOSBL010000008.1:11950905-11967231 GCA_027568915.1 Erythroxylum roraimae
GTAATATCAGTGTCGAACACTGATTACTATCAATAATATACTAATCTCTAGCCTATTGAGTTAGAGGTTCCTAACAGCCTTCCAGATTCATTCCATTGAATAAGGGCATCTCAAGACGCCTCCCAGTACACCATGATTTTGAGTTCCCAAACATCTCCCGCCCAACCTTTTCATTTACTGTTGGGTATGTGCCACCGTAAGCACTTACCATTTCTTTCACTCCCATAGGTACTCTCTCATTCTTTTCTTTTTCAACCAAGCTAGACCCTTCTTCTTGTTTAGTATTCTTTCCTTTACCTAGAGATTTACTCCCCCACTTGCACCGTTCTCTGTTGTTCACTAATTGTGGCCATTATCTGGGTCACTCCTTGGGAGAGTGTGGTGAGAGTCTTCTCTATCTCCAAAATTCTCTCAACAGCTCTTTCCACTACTGGAATCTTACTTAACTCTTCCCTGATTCCTTCCAATTCTTTCTTAATCGCTTCCATTTTACCGTCAGAGTTCTTCGAAGGCATGGCTTACTGGCTCTGATACCAATTTCTGATAGGATACTACATTATATAAAAGAACAACAAGATTCAATCAACTCTTGTAGTATTACGGAAAAGGGAATTTCATAAACTGGTAGTAGCCTTTCGAGAGGACTGCAGCTCTCCTTAACAACAACCAAATTCACATGTCCTCACTCCTAGCAACAGCCTATATGTACCTTTTCCAGATTCAAAAGTAACGGCATAACAAACATAACAAAATAACAATAACGTAATGAAAGGAAAGATAACAAAATGCAATATGTTCGCTCTAGGATCAGCCAACAATCCCCTCATTCATGGGCCTTCTTTTCCTAGAATACGTGAGTCAAATCGGAGGTCTATCATATTCCAGTAACAAAATTATTTTGCATAAAAAACAGAGTTGTAAAAGGAAATTTAGTATAGCCAAAGATGGAAATTAACAAGTGAAAAGCAGTTCATTTAGACTGAAATAACTCTGTACAGGAAACAGCTGCAGCAAAGAAATGCATTAAACAAGTTTCAATCATCATACTGATCAGTATACAATGAAGAAGGAAGCATACCAGGGTATTGAATCAGTGCCTGTGTTCCACCACTTTTCTCAAATACTGTAATCTTCTGGACAGTACCAAAAGCAGAAAATACCTGTAACAGATCAAACAACCACAACATATATGAGAATAGTTCACACCAAAATAGCAATTCATGACGAAGAAATGAGTAAGGGCACTACTTACCATGTGAAGAACATCCACTGTCACAGCACATTGCATATTTTCTATTGCAGCAAGGAGCACCTTACTTTCAGGCTCTTTCTTCTTTCCATCAGGACCTACAGGAGGCCGGAGATGACAGCTTGTTAAAGGATACTTAACACCAAAAAAAAAAAGAAGTATTTAACAAAGGAGGACACATGGAAGTACCTGCATAGGTCCCTCCATTGCAGTGGGATTTACAGCGAGATATGGATTTGCGTAGTCCCTAAAAGGTATCAGGCAACCACATGTATCAATCAAGACAGGCTCCTAAGCACTAGCAACAATCCCCATGCAGAAAACATTTAATACGAAAAACATGCTAAACAGAATAAAGAATAAATATAGTACACAGAGATATAAGAAAACATAAAAATAAGCAAAGATCAAAGGATCACAAAAATAAACAGATTTAAAATATATGTACTGTGTGGGGTCCAAAAGAAACAAGAAAATATCGACTAAAGACGTATAAGGATGGCCCAAAAGAAAATTTTTGCATTGTGTGATCACTTTTCATTTATATCAGGTGATCAATCTTGAGTATTCATGTCATATGATCGTAATAGACCTCTCAATTTATCAGGCAAGGAAAAGAGCTAAAATACTCAAAAAATTTAATCATAAAAGAAGGAAGCTAAAATAAATATTCCAGGACTCAGAGAAGCAGATAAGAAACCAATAGATATACTAAAAACAACACTTAAGGCAACATAAGAGCATGCAATGTAATTTATAATCTTTTGTCGGATATGTAGTGCTTCATTCTAGGCAAAAGTAAGGTAAACTGTCTATGATGCCATGAGCAAAGGCAATTAAACTACAGTCAAAAGATGAAGCAAATTACCAAGTGGACATGCTAACACATCTGTGTTCTGGCCACCAGGCTTCACTAACCCCCAGGAGATAAAAGCACGCACACCAATTAGCAAGAAGCCAAGTGCTGAATAAATAATGTAAACAAGCAATAATGACATTTGGGTCACAGACAGGATAACAAATATTAGCATTGACAGCTTGGAATCTTATTACCTGCTCCTATGAGATTGAAACTTGATATTAAGATCAGTATGAGCAGAGTATGAAATCCACAGGTGACATGAGCCAACATGCTCAGGAAGCAAGTACCTGAATTGGTGTTAACATCGCAGGATAAAAGAAACAAAACTAAGAACATTTGACAAGTTCAAAATTCAAATTAAAGATGACTGTCTTTATGCTAATATGCATACCTTGGTATGCTTCTTCCATCTAATGTATTCCTTGCAGAAGATGCAGTGTCAGCATCAGTGAATTGAATAAGTGCCTGTTACGAAGTTCCGTAGGTTTAACAGTGATCTGAAAGTGAAAACAAAAAACTCAGAAAATCAAAAGTAACTTCTAACATGTCACATGAAAACCAGCGGCCTTTTCAAAATTGGCAATCTTGTGTACAAATCCAAAAGCAGAAAACACCCGAAGCACCATTCAATACAAAAACCTTAATACACAATAGTTAAAAGAATTTGAGAATACACGTTTTGGTCCATACCAAGAAGTGACTAATCAAATGTAGAAAAGAAGGTCAATATATCAAAGATATGTGCATATCGGGCAACTGTACATGAATGCTCAAGATAGACCATAGAAAGCAGTATGAAGTGTCCGACAATTCTCCCAAACTGTACCAAGCAGAAAAAATTCAATAAGGCATTGCCACAGTGATTCAACCATCTTGAAAATTTAATGACTTTGATGAATAAAGAAAGAAAGAAAATGAGACAACCAGTTTGCTTGAGCAGTAGAAAGGTTCCATTTAAGCACAGGAGATGTGATCAATAGAAGCAAAACATTTCCAAAGCAAATTTCAGATGGGTCAGAATCGGATTGCAGATTGCTATGCCATTTCACCACTCTTTTACAGGATGTCAAAGGAAGATGGATACTAAAAATCTGAATTGGCTTAAACTAACAAAGTACATTAAAGTTAACATCTTTAAAGCAAACAAATAACAGAAATTGCACACAGTGTATAAAATTACAAACATAATCTGCTTTGCCATACAGAAAATTCTGGCAACAGTAATGTTTAGGTCGCAAATGAATAAAGAGTAGGACTTCCATTATGGCACAAAACTAATGACATTAAGAATGTCACTCTGTGTCTTCAAAGACAACTTAGACATTGACTAGTGTGGCATGTACCAAAAATGACAATATTATTGTTTAAAGCTAGCCTCCTAAATATAGCTTCATCTTCCTTCAACAGAATATTCACCAACTATCAAAACGACTCATTTCTAGCCTGCTTTGTTACATTCAGAAGCCCTCAAATGAAACAATTAACTAAATTGCCAGTAATAAAAATTAAATATCAGGTGAAGAAAACTTACCAAGTGACTGACATCAATGCTCATATCACCAGCTTCAACACCCTCAATAGTCACTAGTAACACATTTCCAGGAACATCGCCTGGACTCTTGTTGTTGACAATTTCATGTCTATTAGAGTACTGAATATAAACTGTTTTACCACGAACCTGAGCTGGCTCTGAAGATCATGCATAGTACGATACCATTTGAATTGCCTGGTTTAAGTCTGACTGCAAACAGGAACCATAAAAACACACAAATATTGTTTCAGAACAAAGAAAAAAACTTGACCATGCACATAAGCAAAAAGATATGCAACCAAAACCAATGCGCTAAGAGTATTCGTGTTATACGAATCTCCACTCCCATAAAATTTGAAATTTCGAGAGATTTTCTAGGGAAACAAACAAGCAACAAAAGATCCAAAGCTTACAAATTCGACAAAGGCCTGATTCCGATTGGCGCCAACATTGCACTTGGTGTTGAAGATATTCCCAAAGGGCTTACACAGCTCGATTAACTCCTCCTCGGAACACTCCTTCCGTAGATGCAAAACCTTCGACGGAGTCTGCGTGTACATGAATTGCGGCTGCCCGGAGGTTGACATCTATAGGGAGGAAACTTGAATCAGGTGGAGGTTGGCGTTTGTTTGGGTGTCTAGAAATTACCGGGAATTTTGTTTGGGGTTTTTGGGATTGGTCTGTTATGCGTGGATGTTCTTGTCGCATGTGTATTTTATGGATTTACTTTCTTATCCTTTAAAAATAAACGTGTGACCCAATGTTTTGACGTTTTAATAAGGGTAGTATCGGGAATGCAAAAAGTAACCTCTGAAGATTTCAACTCTGTAGCTTATGATATCAAAATTAAATTAATTGGTCCAACCCTAGAAAAATCAATCGAAGAGCCACGCTCTCTCAAGAAGAATATTGTTTCCAATCCTTCTCAATATAACCGATCTAATCACCTCTCTTCAGAGCCCTTTCGACACCATCAATTCTCAGGCACGCATTATCCGATCTCATCATTTTGTATGATCTTCGATTTTTCTCTTATCGTTGTGAGATCCTTTTATTTTCTGTAAATTGGGGTTTAATATTTCCTCTTTGATCAGATCTCGAGTTTTTGGTTAAGTTCAGCGAATTCTATAGCAAATATTTGATTTTTCCTTTATATTTTTATTTTTAATTGAACATTGTGGCTTTCCATATTAAGTAAAAAGAGTGGTTATTCTGTTAATAGTTTATTTCAGAAGGGTTCTTTAGTTAAACTTTGAGAATATAACTTCAATGCAATGGAGTTGTGGTTGTGTTGTTGAGTCTTTGGTGTTTCTTTTAGGTGTTATAGTTTGGTATAGGTGTTAAATGTTTGGTATATTGCTTTAGTTTAGTACTCCAGATTAAGTTCCAGTTTGTGTTTCTATTCTTGTTTGCTAAAGATTAATACTTGTTTATTGCATTGGTGTGGACCGTGTGAATTCATCGTACGCTGTGCATTTGTTGCAGACGTTAGTTCTCTATGGTAATGTCGGGTCAGAAGAATAGATATGGAAAGCGGTCTAATTCTCAGTCTGACTATGATAGCGGGTCAAACAAGAGGAGAAATTCTGGTGATGATAGAGACCATTTTGTTATTGATCCACAGGATACAGTGTTTCGTTACCTTTGCCCTAATAGGAAAATTGGAAGCATTATTGGAAGGGGAGGGGAGATAGTCAAGCAATTAAGGGCAGACACGAGATCAAAAATTCGGATTGGTGAGACAGTCCCGGGATGTGAAGAACGGGTTGTTACTATTTACAGCTCTAGTGATGAGACAAATTCCTACGAAGACGGTGATAACCAAATATGTCCTGCTCAAGACGCTCTGTTCAGGGTACATGAGAAGGTTATTGCAGAGGATTTGAACGATGATGATGAATTTGAGGGTGGTCAGCAGGTCACTGCTAGACTTCTTGTGCCATCTGATCAAATAGGCTGTATTATTGGAAAAGGTGGTCAAATAGTTCAAAACATCCGTAGTGAGACTGGGGCACAGATTCGCATACTTAAGGATGACCATTTACCAAATTGTGCATTGAGCACTGATGAGCTTGTGCAGGTACTACTTGTAATTTCCTTTTTAAAACACGTGTGTTTTACTTCCTCTTGTTCCTTCTTGGTTCCTGAGACATCTTATCGTAAGTAATTACTCTAACTGGAGTTACAAGATTAAAAACTATCTAGCTTTTAGTATTATTAAAAGTTGTGCTCTATTTTAATTCATGTTATTTTAATCCATGTTCTTCCGTATATCCAAAAAAGCCACTTTTATAAAGTCTACTATGTGCTTTTTCTCTTCATATTTTGCAGAACACTTCTTGGACGAATTGTGCTTAGTGACTCCTTTATATAATGTAACAGATTATAGAAGCTTTTTCTCAATGAATTTATGTCCCTTCAAATTGTTAACCTTTCATTTACTAGTCTTAAACTATCCCTTGCTCAAACCCTGCGTTTCAGCGGGACTATCACCAAGTGTTGTTGTTGTTTGTTTTAAACTATCCCTTAAAGAACTTTTCTTATGTTAATTGTGCACTTCAGGTGACTGGTGAAGCTGGAGTTGTCAAAAAGGCCTTGTATCAAATGGCATCTCGCATTCATGACAATCCATCACGATCTCAGCACTTACTTGTTTCAGCTGTTCCAAATGTGTATTCTTCTGGGAGTTCATTGATTGCCCCAACTGCAGGAGCCTCAATTGTTGGAATAGCTCCACTGGTGAATCCTTATGGAGGATACAAAGGGACTGCAGATTGGTCACGGTCCTTATACTCTGCTCCAAGAGATGAACTTTCATCAAAAGAATTTTCACTGCGCATTGTTTGTCCTAGCGCAAATATAGGTGGGGTGATTGGTAAAAGTGGTGCTGTCATCAATCAGATCAGAAAGGATTCTGGAGCAATTATCAAAGTTGACAGCTCAACTACTGATGGAGATGATTGCTTGATATCTATTTCAGCTAAGGAGGTACATGTTGATTTTCCTTATCTCTTCTTCCTAATCTCTGAATGGATTTTTTTTCTTGACAATCTGATAGTTTTTAATTTCTTCTATTCAGATCTTTGATGACCAATATTCTCCAACTATAGAAGCAGTCTTACGTCTGCAACCAAGATGTAGTGAGAAATTTGAAAGAGATTCAGGCCTTATATCATACACAACTCGTCTACTTGTGCCTACCTCCCGTATTGGTTGCCTTCTAGGTAAAGGAGGATCGATCATAAGTGAGATGAGGAAGTTTACTAAAGCTAATATCCGCATCCTTGGAAAGGACAACCTTCCCAAAATTGCTGCTGATGATGATGAGATGGTACAGGTAAAGTGGAATGTATTACTAGTGGCTAGATTATATTTTTCTTGTTTTGTAATTAACATCTATTATTCTTTTCAAGTTAATGATTACCAGAAATCATGAATTTTGTTCTGATTTGTTAGATATCTGGAGACCTTGATGTTGCCAAGGATGCCCTTATACAAGTAAGTCAGCGATTGAGAGCAAATGTTTTTGATAGGGAAGGTGCAGTTTCTACATTCCTGCCGGTTCTGCCATATCTTCATGTTCCAGCTGATGGTTCAGATGGTTTGAATTATGATCCCAGAGATGGCAAAAGGCCTGGACGTGGGCATTCGTATTCTAGTGGTTATGGTTCAAGTGATTATGCTGCTAATGACACTTATGGTAGTTACAGTAGTTCACAGGTACATTAAGTATAAGACACCTAGGTACTTTGGTGTATGGTATTTTTTTTCGTACTTGATTGAATCTTGGATATTTATGGATGTGTTCATCCCTGTTCTGCATGTTGTTACAAACATGAGCTATTAGAAATGGATAGTAACTCTCTCATCTTTGTTTTATAGCTTGGTGGTAGTGGAGGTGCTTATGGAGCATATGGAAGTTATTCCTCGGGCCGAATTGGTTCTTCTGGGTAAGAAAACTATTTACTCCTTAGACGTGTCTTGTCTGTGCTTACAAAAAATTGGACCAGGCACGACTATTCTTGAGAGTTAGCATTTATTGTAAAAGTTTTTCAGGAAGCAATTTATTTCATCCCGCAAAATTCAGTGAGCTGAGCTTATTTCATTACTATTTGAAGCAATGCATACTTTTGTTGGCGCAAATCTTTTAACCTAGCTTTTTTTTTTTCAATCAGTGGTCACAGAAAGTGTTATTCATTACTTATCTGTGGACATTTTTATAGACCACCACCTTTCAGAACTTTAAATCCTGACTTGCAGCTGATATTACCAGGTTATCTGGCCAAGCCCCTGTTTCACGACGAAAAGATTATTACTAGGATTTGGTGATGGCTGTCTGCAGGTAGACTTGGTTCCCTTTGAATTCCTGTCTTTTTGAACACGACAATTTCAGCTGATATAGGCCCAGCATATACTAGAATATGATACTGTCAAAGCATAACCTATCCAGTCTCCCATTATATAGGGTTCTGATGCTCATATTTACCTGTGTTGCCTTCCCTGCCCATCCAAACAGCTGAGATATATGAAGCCTGAAGCCAGCCCACTGCCACTTTTGATGAAGCCTACTGCCTAAACCAGAAGACCAAGTGTACCAGGGTTTGACATACTCATGGCCCAACCTTGATGATTTCACCTAAGAGGACCATTTATATATGGAGAGCCTCCTATTGATCATTGAAACTTGTCTCTCCCTGACAACAAATTACCAAGCTCTTATTGTGCTTCCATGAACCTCTTATTCTGGCATCTGTTTGTTGCCTCGTTTATTTAGTAGAATGTTTGAAAAGACCACGTTATTCCCTCCTTTGACATTTGTATTAAGGACGACCAACTTCTTTTGTTAGCTTCAATTTTCTAATACGTTGTTGGATTCTGCTAGTTTCTTTAAGATGTGAAAGAACTCCAATAGTGTTTGAACTGCAGGACTGGTGTTCTTCTGTATCTCCATAACCAGGAAGCTTTGTTATCTTAACATCTCTATGAAGAAATTTGTTTTGAAGACTCCCCTTTTTATTATAACATATGTGGTTGGAATCTGAGCTTGTGCAGTGTTTGTTTTATTAACTTCATGTGAACAGAATGCTTTCACAGACTTTACGGCTGCAATTTAAAGGACATTTGTAGTGATGGAGCTTGGATATGCCTTTGTAGTGATCTTGAATGCGTTACTTTGGGTCTTGTAGATCAGGATTCATGCGCTGAAAAACTTATGTCGCTGCCATCTAAGACACTACCTTAGTATTGGGCTTGGATATAAGGAGATAGATTGACATCAAATTTGCATGCCTACCATGACATCATAACCAGGTTTACACTCTGAACACGTGGACTTGTTGCATTTTACATCTATTAGCTATTCCCGTGTCTAAAAGATAAGTTGCTCTTTTGCAATTTTCTCCTGTTGGTTTGTCCTGTCAAACCTTGGACACAATTGTACTCGTGGTGGGAGAATAGAAGTCAACTATTAGAATTTCTTCAAGTTCTTGTGCCACAGAATGTTCTTCAGTGTTCATGTAGGTTCGGGGTGGCTAAAGGATTGAAAAGGTAATGCAGCATATTTTCTTCCCTTCTCTCATCACTTTTTAAATTGATGTGGTAGGTTTTGTGCTATGGATTGTCCGTTGGAAGTATAGCTCTAATCGGCAGATTGTTTTTTGTGCGATATATTTGACAGGTTGAAGGTAAAGCGTGAAATAAGTAAACCTACCTGGATAGCTCGAGATGCTCAATTAGGATACTAGGTGAACCGGAAATGAGTCGATTTCATTGTTCAAAAAAAGAGTTGGCTCCAAGCGAGCCCCCCTGTAAAATTGACAACCCGGATGGTTACTTTTGCCTCGTATCTTCCGCATTGGGCTGATTACTACTACGCTTTCTAAAACTCTCTAAACAAACTTCTTTTTTTTTCCCATTTGAAAGGGATATCTTGTTATGCACGAGGTATTTTGGGGTTGGCACTGTGAATAATATATAATTCAATTGTTCTCGTCATTAGACGCATGTTGTTTAATTCATGCCTCCAATTGGAACTGAGAATGGAATGCAAACTAGAGATTTTCAAGTTGGGGGCAGAAGAAAGAGTAAACAAGATAATTCTGCGGTAATAAGCCTTTTACCCTTAAAAGGAACAGAAGAATGTGTATGGAAAGGAGTGGTGTCTCCTCTCTTTATACGCTTACATGTGAACTTAATGTAATGAAATAATTGCTCAATCATCTTCATATATCAGTATCATCAAAGAGAAGCGCATTTAAACCAATGGAACTTATTGATCTAAACGAGTGATTCCCACCTGCCTATTTGGTGGGATTAATCCTTCATCATAACTACATTTTGATTAAATTTACACACCTAGTTCAACTCCCCTTTAAAAAAGCTCTACACGTAAATGGCCAGAGACCTCTCAATTACTGCATGTGAAGAGTGTTTGCAAATTGCAAGCCTCTTAAATGACGACTCTTTGAGTAACAGAATGGGGTGACGCTACTTAGATTTACTTGATAGGGATGGATCTCTTAGGCTTGGTTTGGTACATATGCATGTGTCACATCCGTCTCCATGAGCTCCCCGTATTACTCAACTTTTTCTGTTACTTTGCTGGATAAGGACACATATTGGACAGTTTCAGAGTTGCCTTCACTGTGCAAAAGCAAGCACCATTAATACTTGTACAGTTACACATCAGTGTTTCTTCTATAAACACCTCATGATAGGATTCTGTCTTGCTTCAAAAGCCTATTCGTCCGAGCTCTGCCAGGAGTGCCCTCTTGTCCAATCTGCTTCTTCTTCTCTACTAGTTTCCCAAGCTTTTAGAGTTGTCTGTCTCTTGTTTGTTGATGTTCCTAGCAAAAGTGCTGTCTTCCTCCTTCGGGAAAGTCCCTGCCCTTCCCTTCTTTCAGTTTTATAGCATTCTGGGGGCTAAACTACCATTGGTTGATGATAGGATTGTTTGTTGCCTCTTTTTTCCAGTAAACAAAATTATTTACATTTTTTTGACTTCTGAAGTGATGTTTCCAATCCTATCTTGAGGCTTCTTTTCATCTTGGATCTTGCATGTGGGAATGAGGTCATGTGGTGCAGCCAAGGATGACTTGCCGGCAGGATATGCATAGTAGAGTTGCAGTACATGGTCACACATACATACTTCCTACAACTAGTAAACAGGACATCTACAAACTTGATATGCCCCATAGCTAGTTGGCAAGTCGTCCATGGCTACTCAACTGCCTCCTCCTCTCATGCAAGATTTTTGATGATAACGTTCTTAGTTTAATGTAAATGGTGGATTTACATGCTCTCGTTCAGACAACATTCAGATCAAACAAATGAAGTAGGTCATATTCATAATTTTTTTACCACATTATGTTCTGAGTTGTCCTTTTTTTTATGTATTTATTTTATTACTTATTTTGATATTTACATCTATTCCTATTTATTATTATTATTATTAGTATCCTTTTTATTTTTATTTTCTACGTAATTTTGAATTTTTACAGATCCTAATTCCTAAATCTTAGAATAACTTTGATTAGAATAATGTTACTGTTGTTATATGTTGAGTTGCTTAGTTTCTAGTTTATAGTCTTTTTGTCTTATTCTTTCCAATTTTGTACCTTAGCCATTCAACATCTTTGTTAGTGTATATTGGGTACTTGCTCATCGTCTTGCATCTGCTTCTATTCCAGGATTATCTTGGAACCTGTCGCAGGACTTGAACTAGACCAAAGTCATTCTATCGAAGACACGACTCTAACAGAAGAAAGTGATAGCTAGCCTAGGCTTACATTGAAGAGAAATAGCTGGGCGTCTAGCTCACCCTTGATAGTCCACTAGTCCAGCTATAAGCTATTTTTGCCGAGTCACATGCAAATGAACATGTCAAGGAAAAAGGTGAAACTTGTATTGATGTTCAGCTAAATTGACTTGTCAATGTTCAGCGGTTAAAAGCAAGGTGGATTTCTCGGTATGTGCGTGTCATCCTTGCCAGAACTGACCACGTACAAAAATATCTCTGTTCTGGGATATACATTAAGACTCCTACTTTACTTCTATTTATCCCATTGAGATTGCTATTAATGTTAACATAGCACGAAACACCATGAAACATACAACAGAGAATCAGAGAGTTACCTTATTGGCATGGGCATAAATGCTGTTTAATGTGAATAAAACGTAAACCCTGAATACTTAATCAGTTTCAGAAACTTTCTCCTAGTTAGTTTTGTGGTAGGAATTCATATCACAACGTATTATTGCGAGGAGATGCTTGGAAGGCCACACTTCCCTTTCCATAATGCAGATCTGACCTTAAGTGTCCCTGTTCCTTAGGTCAATGTTATCATACTTGGACCTCTAAGCGGCACACTTTCTGTTTAAATCGAACTTTTTCTCTTGTTTCAAAGAAATTGCTTCTACCACAATTACAGTCAAAGTGAAAACTGATTGTTTCCAAATTTCTATGGCTGCCAAATACTAGAACAAGGCCTATCACTTCCTCATCTCAGCAATCACTGAATACTTCCATAGATTAACATGAACCACTTTGAACAGATCCTACTACGCGTAGAATGGGTTGGGATATGCCTATAAGAAAGGATCTGCTACACTTGGACACCAGCTACTTTCTGTCGAAACCTAACAGATACATAGAATCAAACCAAAGAAGAGGAAAAATGATTATCATCTGTGTTGTTAGTTTGAAACACATAACTCTTCCATAAGTTCTCCGGAGTCCAGATTTTCAATCCTAAGAACAGGAAGTACTCAGGTTCCCAAGAAACGTGTAAACTATCAAAGAATTTCCCATGACTGCCTTATCTCAGAAGAAACTGCGGACTTCGATTACTTCACATGCACCACTTTGATCATTCCGTATTACCATAAGAAAGGATGGAATTGAGCTATTTATGCAACCACCTACGAAGATAGAATCAGACTAAAACAAAGCTAAATTATTCATCACCTTTGTTCTTAGGATGGAAGAGATGACTCTTCCATAAGTTATACATAGTTCAGTGCGTTTTCAATGTCAAACTCGTAACAGAAAGAACTTAATCTCCAAGAAGCATCTAAACTGACACGAAAAGCAAGTAAATATTGTGAAGAAACTGAAAACTAACATCCATACCAGGAAGGAGCAAATATTAAAGAATATATATGCTACAGAGGTAAGAGGCCTTCTCCAACCAGCAAGCCAAGCATGAGAACAAGGAGGCCAATAGTCACACATTGGGTGGAGGAGATGACAGTTTGCGAGTAAGCAGACAAGGTGATTGCTGCCCCAACCAGACCAATTGATAGAGCTTTCAAGTTGTGATTCATGTTGGATTTCTTCTGTTCTATTCTCTTCTTCGTTTGATGTTAGCAACACCTACATGAGAAGCGACCGAGACCTTGTCAATTAGCTTTACTTGCTACCAAGAATATTAAGGATCAACCAGTTATCGACGAACTATGTCCCTTTACACCACGCTAAGGCCATCTTCAAATATAAAAAGTCAACGTTTGGTGGACACCAATTATTCTCAATTTCAATGACTTTTTGAAGGTATTGTCTTTTCTTTTAGTTGCATCTTTTATATATATAGTATTTATCCAAAGATAAAGAAGAGTTTTTCTTAAAATTATTCAAGCTCTTATGCGGGGGGCAGCTTACTGGTACACGTGTTTCTATGATTGTGATATAATAAATTAAAAATCGTTTTTCAGAGATTTAATTATTTAAAATAAGTGTCGTAGTAACTTTTTATACATGTTTATGATTTTATTTTCAAAATTATCCTTTAATTTCTCTCACATCTTAATTACACAGATTATATCTTCAAGGCACTTCAACATGTAATTAATAAGGGTATATCAAACATTTCATTAACTTTCTTAATAAGTATGCATCTCTCTAAAACGACTTTTATTTTGAATAGGAGGGAGCTCTGTTTTTAAAACCGGACCGGACCGGCCGGTCCGACCGGTCCGGTTTGACCATTAAAACTGATATGCAATTGAACCAATCTGAACCGGTCAAAATCGGTCAATTGACCGGTCCGACCGGTTCAATCAATTTTTTTTATTTTTTTATTTTTTGTATTTTTTGTATTTTTTAAATATTATTTATAATTAAATATAATTATTGCATCCGGTCGAACCGGTCAAACTGGTGATCAGTAAAGCTTCTGTTTTGATGACCGGTCCAAGTTTCAGAACACTGGGAGAGAGTATTATGATACCCTAAATAAGATCAAGGAAGTCAATGCTTTGAAAAGCGTGTAACGATTACAAATGAGAAGAAACTCTCTGAATAAGAAACATGAGTAGTTCCATTATAAAAGAATTATTAGAAGTTAATAAATCATAAAAATGTCATTTGTCAAACAAATCGATTTATTAATTATTAATTTATACATTTACATATCAGCATTTATATGAAAAAGTATAATAATATTTAACATATAATGTTAATTTATTTTACTAACGAATAATCATATTTTTATTTATTTTTAACAATTAATAATATTTTTATTAATTTCAATTTATCATTTCATTAAATTTTTTTCTTATCAATTGACTAAAAATTTGTAAGAATTATTTATTAAATTATTTTATCCATATTTAATAATATATAAGTCTTTATGATTAGCAGTATGATTGAATTTTTGTTTTTTGACTTATAATTTATAATTATTATAAATACTATTAATCAATTCATAATTGTTGTTGTGCTGTTGTGTACTATTAATCAATAAATTTGAAAAAAGTATGAAATATAAATATCTTACTAAGAGTAATAATTATTTGGCACCAACAATTAGCCCAATAGGTAAATGAGATCAAAAAAATTATTTAATAATTACTCTAAATTTTAACGAAATGGTATGACAAAAACATTCAATCAACAGTAATATTAAATTTTATAAGTCAATAAAACATAAAAATAATTAATTAATACTGATACTGAATCTAATATTTCAATAAGAAAAGAAATATTAATTAGTTTTGATGCTAAATCTAATGGATTGATTCAAAAAAATATTAATCATTAATTAGTTATTAATACTAAAAAGGTAGTAAATTAACTATTTATAAAAATATGAATTTTATATAAAATAAAAAATTAATCATCTCATTTTCCAATATTATTACATAATAAAGTTTAATGAGACACTTGATTTATTATCATATAAAAATAATAAATATATTCATAATTACTAAATATGATAACTTACTTAAAACATTAAATAATTGAATTATACTTATACACAAAAGACATTTTATGGTTTTGTTATTAAAAGTAAAAATCAGTCACATTAATGAAATATGAGAAATTGGATATCTTAATTATTAGTATTATTAAATAACAAATTAGAATTTAATTAATTATAATATAATATATTGTTAATCATTAATATAATAAATTATTATTATATTACTATATTATTATACTTTAATATAAACAACTTCATACGAATATATTATAATCAATAAGTTTATTTATTTAATACGATTCAGATTGTGATTTTATACTTTCAAGAATTCTTTGTGACATAATTATATATGGTGATTTATTTTTTAAATAAAAAAAACTTAATAGTAATAGGTTTGGAGGATTTGTGAGTAAAAATAAAAGGTCTTCAACTAATTTTTAAACAATAAAAATTTTTAATGAAAAGAGAAAAACTATATGAAAATTTAATATTTTTTCTACAGCATTACTGTTAGGTTCACTTTCACGTTCAACTAATATTATAAATATCATACCAATATTCGAACTGCATTGGTCAATACTATATACTTTTTTAAATAATTTAAAAAATCAAAAATATTTTAACAATATATTATGCTATATAATTTTTAAGTTTACATCTACCATATCTCCCAAAATCATAATAATATAAATATTAAATATTAAATATCTCTTTATTTATATTAATATTATATACTTTTCATATATTTCACATATAAATAATAACCAAAATTAATATAAGAAAAAAGATCGTTTAATTATCATTCAAATATAAAACTAAGAATAATGCAAAGTATTTAAAATGTTTCAATTTTCATTATATAATAAAGAATAATTACGTTAAAATATCATATAGTAAGAATAATATAAGTCTATGACTCCATAAGCATTACAATAAGAAGCATTATAATAAGAGTTTGTACGAAGAAATATAAGTAAGTAGAAGTGAAATTTGAAACAAAAGCACTTACAGTTAAAAGTTTTATATTTATATATCATATGTAAATTTTAATATATACATAAAAAAAACAAGTGAAATTAAAATAAATGAGAAGAAATGAAAAACTTGGAACTTCGTTGAATGGAATATCTACTTAAACCGTATTGACCCTAATTTTCATATGATACAAAAATTTCATTATTGAGAGGATTTTTATCATCATTATCATTCAAATTCATTGTATCAAATCACATGTCAATACTTTTCTATCTAAGATTATCTTCCAAGTCATCTCATCTATCAGCCTTAATTCCTAAACTGCTAAAAGATAAATATGGTTAAGGCAATTTGTTAGATCTATAGAACTACTTGTTTTATTAAAACTCACAGTAAACAAATAAAATTAAATTATTAAAAAAATTATAAGACATTATATTTAACTTAATAATAATAATAATAATAATAATAATAATAATAATAATAATAATAATAATAATAATAATAA
>JAOSBL010000008.1:11978519-11990283 GCA_027568915.1 Erythroxylum roraimae
CGTCACATTATCAATCATATTTCAAAACTCACCTAAGTATAATTTGTACTTAGGTTTACACCTCAATAAAACTATTAAAATCAAAATTCATAATTCAATTTCTCGTCATTTCATTTCTAGCATTATTAGCTCTCACAGTATCCAAATCTCATTCACTTTTATTTAATACCCATTGATCATTTCCTTTGAATCACAACTACAATCATATGAACCTCTTCATTTCAATTATACACATGATATTAGCAATTCATTCACTAATGTTGTTCTAACATTATAAGATCAAACAATATCCAAACTCACATTTCTTTATATATCATCTCCAAAATTCCAGACATTCTAGTCTATTTTCCATGAATATTATGACAAGGAAAATGGAGAAATTTGGCAACACTTCCTTCTAGAAAGTTTTTCTCCTATCTTTTAAGTTTCTAATGACACCAAGATCATTTCATTTCGTTTAGAAATCTGAAAGTTATACTACAAACATCTTCAAACTGTTCTTATACTAGAATAGTGCCCCATACTCAAATTCCATCCAAATTTTGAAATTCTTAGAGTCCGATTCAGAATTTGATTTCTTCATATAATTTGTATCCTTATGTCTCTAGTTTACGCCAAATCAAAAATCAGTTCATTTGGATAACTACAGAAAAAGCCATCATTAAAATACCAAAGTATGTTCTGTGCTGGAAAGTTCGCTGCGGCGAACTTTTCCAGAGAGGAAAAGTCCGCGTGAAAACTTAAAAGTTCGCCGCGGCAAATTTCATCCTTCAAGTTGGTCGCGGCGAACTTTGACAAATGCATACGCAGAACATGTTTCAACTGCATCTTTCCAGATTTTCACTTCCATCATCTACTCCTAACACATCTTATACCTCAACCACCTTTTCTACTTCATTTACTCTCCATTCTCTACTCCATTTCCACTCAATAACATTTACAAACCCATTCATGATCTATATTTCATCATTAACCCAAAAACAGACCATCCACATGTTCATTCATTCATCAACTCCCAATTCTTATTAAAACATCCTTTTCACAACCAATCCATCTTACAAACATGTATAGCATAACTCATAGTTTTGTACTCATCATATACCACATCAATCATCCGTAAAACAACTCTTAAACCATCCAATTTTTATTCTAATTGTCTCTCAATTTTCATTGACACTTGTTAGTAAATCCTAAAATCATTTATCAAAAATTTCCATTATCATTTGATAGTAAATTCTACTACCATTTATCATTTGTCTTGCCACTTGTCATTTTTTCTAGTCCAAAAATTATCTCAAATCTTCAAGAATTTTTCTAAAATTCTCCAAAAATTCTAAATCAGTAAATATACTCTCCAAACTAATTTTCAATACAATTCAAACCACAATTCTTAATAATATCACATTACAGTTCAATTTTACCCGAAATGTTAATGAATACATGTACAGTCATTTTAATGTGTGCCAAAAATTCAAATGCACATGTGTGTATGCTAACAGTATGCATGAGCACGAAAATTGCATTTTTCCTAATCTCTCATTGATCTCACATGTACCGTATTTTATGGTTCTGACCCTTGATATGGGAACGGGATGTTACATTGGTGGTGATCAGATACAATATGATATTGATGAGCCACATGAACTACATGCATACAAAATTTGAAGATGAATCCATCAAGGAAGATGAATCTATTAAGGATAATGAGTAGGGGATTAATTGGATCCAACAGCTGATGAAACATAACTTAGAATGTCGACAAGGGAGAAAGGCCTTCTACAAGGTGTCTTAGTTCTGAGTATTTGTTACTTACTACTGAGGGGAAGCCTGAGAATGTGCAAGAAGTTGCATCTTATGAAGAAAAAGATCTCTAGCTCGCAGATATGAAAGAAGAGATGGATTCTTTGAAGAATAATAATACATACAAGCTTATAAAACTTCTAAAAGGTAACAAGGCTTTGAAGAACAAATGGAAGTTTAAAATAAAGAGAGATGGTAAAAAGTTAGTCAAGAAAAAGACAAAGCTTGAAGTGAAAAGATTCAGTCAAAAGAAGGGTATTGACTTTGATGAAATCTTTTCAACCTATAGTCAAGATGACCTCAATCTGAACAGTTTTGGGTCTAACTGCCCTAACTGCAAACAACAGAGAACAAAGTTGTCTTCCTCATCTCTCATTGATGAATGTAAGATAAGGTATGTACAAAGAAGGCTTATTTTTCATATTATCCTTGATTGCTTCCTTCGCTATTTCCATAGCATCATTAAAATAACTTATTGTTGCCTTTTCATCATTATCATCCAGATGAAGTACTCTCACTAAGGCATACAAACTAGGATTAAAAAAATTGACATTTGGACCAAAATTTATGATCTTTAACTATAATTCTGGAACCTCCATTACAGTCCTAGTATATTGAGATGAAATTTACTTATCACTTGTAAACATTTGTCTCAAATGTTTCTTTATCAGAACTAAACACTAAAGGTGTAAGAAATGCGTTATAAATCTTCAAATAGCAGGATGACACAAATTCCTACCATTGGTGAAATCATTCTCATCAACTTTAGGGCCTATTTATGTTTATAGATGAACTTGGTCATTTTTCTTACTTTCTGCACAATTTCATTAATGATAGTAAAGTATCTAGCTTCTCATATATTTTCTAACATTAGGTCAATACAATGTACAACATAAGTAAATAGAATTAGACCTACTTTATATCCTTTTTCTAACTATTTTATAAACAAAATCATTATTAGTAATGAATTGTACATTATTTTTAGGTCCAACTTCATTCATAACTTCATCAAATATTTGAAACAGAACATCAACATTCCTAACAAGACCAGATGCATTGATAGATTTTAAAAACATTGTTTCTTTTGCATAATAAATCAAAAAATTAACAATAGGCTCATGTTTTCTATTTTTCCAACCATCACACATGATTGAACATCTATAAGTAGCCTAAGTCATTCTTCATTTATCCATATAACTTTTTATTTTATAAATAGATCTGCTCAAAAGTTTATCTCTATAATCATCACTAGAGGGAGCTTTGTATCTTAGAACATACGAGGCAATAACATTCATCATAAGTTGATAATATAAGATTGGGTAGCATTAAATGCTATACCTGAATCATACCACCATCTAGCCATTGTCATGTCCACATTATGTGCCTCTTTTTTTTATTGATTCTAAGGCACTACAGATTGAAGGTTGAGCTTTGGGAGTTGTTCGTGGTGTAGAAAAATTAGATACATGCTTTCTTCTTTTTCTAACATCAGGTACACCATTTCCTTTTTATTAGGTATGAGTACTACTACTTTCAATATCCCTACTATCATCCTGACCACCAATAAAAGAACTTCCACTACCAATTTCATAATTCAATTTTTATCTTCTAACTTTCTCATGTTGTCCACATCACGTTTGGCTCTAACTAAATGCTTATTTAATTTGGTGATTTTCTCATCTTTCAAATGCTTGTTACAATACAAACAAATAGCATGATTCTTCATTCTAAGAACTAATCTAGCATGAATATAAGTTAGATCATCAAATCTTCCTCTACTTAAAACGACTGAATTATTAGTACTTAAACTTCTCTCTATTTTTCTATAAAATAAATAAACATGTGTAAAAATTAAATTAATAAATTCATATTAAAATAAAGAACAGTTAATTTAATTATCAACTACTATCACAAAATATGTTTTGTTTAACTCAAAACTAACACAAAAGCACGTATATCTTATATGACTCATTTTATATGATTACATAATTTAACCACAAAAACATAAACTCACAACTATAACCTATTCAATTTCAACTATAACTCACAGTTATAAGTTTTCAACCTATTTTATGTAATCACATAATTTAACTATAAACTAATTTATTTTGTTTGCTAATACAATTCAATTTGTAATGCTTATCATTATTTTATTTTCTTAACTAATTTTAATCAACATTGTTACTAAAATCCTAATTCCTAACTTTAATTTAATAATCTTTCATTCATCAATTTTAATCAACATTCTTAGTTTCTTATTCAAATTAACTCCACAATTAAGAGTCAATATACACTAAAGAATTCACCAAAAAGTCAAGTACCAACAATATGACATACACAATTACAAATATACATCTTATATAATTCATTTTGTAAGATGACATAATTCAACCATAAAGACATACACTCACAATTATAACCTATTGAATTCCAACCATAACTGACAACTATAAGTATCCAACCTATTTTATGTAATCACATAATTTAACTATAAGCAAATATATTTTGTTTGCTTATATAATTTAATATGTAATGCTTATCATTATTTTTTTCTTAACTAATTTTAATCAATATTGTTAATGAAATTCTAATTCCCAACTTTAATTTAACAATCTTTAATTCACCAATTTTAATCAACATTCTTAGTTTCTTACTCAAATTAACTTGAAAAATAAAGAGTTAATATACACAATACACTACACAATTCAATTTTATCCAACAGAATTCACCAAGAACTAACAATTCAACATACACAATTACTGCACAATATAAAGTCACAATACATAAATATACAATCATCATAAATTCACAATTCAATATTCATTTATCTATATTCAGTATTTTGTAGAACAAAAATACATAATTCAACATTCAAATCAACAAACAACACAATTCAATATTTCAATATCCATATTCCATAATTTCATAATCCACAATTCCACAAAATTTGTTGCAATCTTTGCAAATTTCATTGAGCAATACAAATACACAATTTTTTGCAACCTTCACTGAATCCCTGGACTTGTGCAGATCAGGTCAGTGGGTTTGCGTGTGGACTGTGGTGTAATGGTGTTGGTTAGCAGGCACAGGTGCGGGCTTGCGTGTGGATGAGGTGCAGTTGCAGTGTGGGAGTGAGACCATGGGTGCGATGGTGCGGGTGCGATAAGCCTGACTAGTGCAACGGGTGAATGAGTGACAGTTGAGATAGCGAGAGCAAAGGGCTAAAAGTGAGAGAGGCACAGCGCAAGCAACATTTGGGGTGGGTAGGGGGTCTAGTAGGTTTAGTTAGGGTTAAAAAATTTTAAAATTTTAATTTAGTCCTTAAGTTTTAAAATTTTACTCTTTAATTCAATAACTTACTGGTCGGTACCCACTTATACTAAATCTTGGTATGATACAATATGGTACAATCTAAAAGAAAGAAACAAAATTGACAGAAGTAGAAGAAGAAAGAAGAAAAAGAATAGGTTTAGAATCTCAATAATACCATGAAGTTGAATGAGGCTATTCTATGACAATATATAAGAATATAGAGTACAGAACTAAGATAACTAGAATTAAGGGATACCAAATAAACGGATGACTAAAATTAAGGGATACCAAATATATACACTAACAGTTATCCGTTTTAATTAGTTGACATCAACATATACGAGAATAAGACTTCATTCATCTCTTCAGCAGCTTCCGAGTATTAGCTTTTCCGCCATAGTCGGAATTTAAAGATTGATTCAATGTCCAACCGATTATAGGATACATATGATCTTCTGTACAAGTACTTGTAATAACTGAAGTTGTTCTTCTACCTGGATATCAGAAAGCTGATGACATGGTGAAAATTTGTGTTTTTTTTTGTCGTCTCCGAGCTTATTTCTTCATTTGTTGCTCTCCGTATCCTTTTTCTTGTCTATCATACAATTACGCGGATTGGTTGATTACTTCTGCAGTCTTACACCAACTCCATATCCAGACATATAATAACGTTTTGTTAATAAACTTGTTCATGATGGCAGATGGATAAAGCTACACTTGTTATCTTTGGAGTTTATACTTAAAATTTCTTTTATTTGCTCAAGCGGTGCTGATAACTCTTTAAGTGGATTGGTTCCATGGTTAGCTTGTCAGTCAACTGCCCCGATATTCCATAGCTAGATCCAGAATGGAATTCACTCCTGCTAATCGGGAATGATATGCAACTCCTCTTATGTCTTATCTTTAGCTTTAGCTAGAAGATAACTACTTTTTCCGCTTTGGGACACAATGTTTGATGGAGTTGGAAGATGCACTGGCGTCACAAGCATGTTAAAGTATCTTTAACTAATATAAAGCTAAAAGGGCAGGTATTCTTTTTCTTTTTTTCATAATAAATAAATTCTTGCTCTCTCTAGATTTAGTAAGTTGGCCATGTTGCATGCGCAACACGAACTCTTAACTTGTAGCTTAATTTTGGCAGTAGGGTTCACATGCCACTAGCAATTGGTAAACTGCTACTAATACTATGTTCCTTGTGACTATTGGAGCATGGTTGCCGATTGAGAACATGCACATATATAAATGCGCCTCCGAGCCCTCTCTCAACCATGCACATTATTGAAGTTCGCAAGTCGAAGATTTATATTACCATATTCTTGTAAGACATACTCTTGTAAAGTCATGCAAAAAGCAAGAATGAAGACAGGATCTATTGAAATTGCTGACGCTAATAAGAGCTCATCCACCCCAAAAAGTGTGATGAACCGAGGGGTGTCCATACTAGACTTCATTTTGAGGGTGGTTGCTTTCATTGGGACGCTTGGGAGTGCAATAGTCATGGGAACAACCAATGAAACACTTCCTTTCTTCACGCAGTTCATACGCTTCAGGGCCCAATATAATGATCTTCCAACGTTCACGTAAGTACTTAGATGTGAAAGTCGCTATCTAGTATATGGAACTTGGGGGAGGAAAGTATTTTGAAAGGCAAATATTAAATCCCGATTATACTATTTTCATGAACAGGTTCTTTGTGGTAGCCAATGGGATTGTGGGCGCCTATATGCTTCTTTCTCTTCCGGTTTCTATCTTCAACATTGTTCGGAGCAGTGCACAAAACACTAGAATTCTCTTGGTTGTCTTTGACACGGTATATTTCCTTAGCTATCCTAGGAAGAATGCCATTTGTTTGTTAAAACAAACAAACAGGCATGCTGTCAAGTATCAACGCAGTATACGGGAAGATGAATCTATGATTCTGCAAACTTTCTGCATGCTCTCAAACACACACACACACACATATATATATACGAATCTTAGAATTTCTGAAATGTAATATTCAGTCGCTAGCATAGCAAAACTAAACTGACATAACAAGATAAGCAAGACTTGCTTCTTGGAATTGTTCAATTAGCGCATTTACTATTTGTGTTATTTTGACCTCATGTAGGCAATGTTGGCTCTACTAACTGCCGGAGCTTCTGCAGCAGCTGCTATAGTTTACTTGGCACACGCAGGGAATGTCAGGGTCAACTGGTTTGCCATCTGCCAACAGTTCAACTCCTTCTGCGAACGCATATCTGCCTCTTTGATCGGATCCTTTGTTGGGATGGCTGTCCTCGTCCTGCTAATTTTATTGTCTGCCGTGGCCCTTTCTCGACGTAAATAGAATAACTTCACTTAAACACTAGTTATGCTTCGCTAATTATCGGTATAAATGCATGTGTGCAAGATTATGGTGTGCATGAGTGAGCAGTGCTACTGCTTCATGCATGACTCGTTCTTTGTTCTGGTTTGATTTGTAATATTTTCTTCTCATCTTCCATGCCATGTGCTACCTAGAAAATCACATCTGCCATTGAAAATGTTCTGTTGTTAGTCCATTGAATTGTCTTTCAATTAGCAGAAAGGCCAGGACATGTACATATACCATGCCAAAGTAGTTGTCACATAGATTTAAGTGTAAATGCCACCTTAACGATGGTTAATATCATCAATTAATTAGCTAAAGGATCACCGGATCTCTTATGCATCACTTCACAGCATGATATTGACAAAAGTATAACAGAATTCCTTTTTTTCCTGGTCTAGAAAACTGAAGCAGGTCTGCATACAGAAAAGAGGAAGCAAACCAGCCTGTTTTTTAACCTTCTCGTTCCAACTGGTATTCTGAAACAAGAAAACCACGCACAAATTCACCTTGTGCGGAGCTTCCAAAATATTGACCCTTTTCGTAACTTTTTATGGCTTAGTAACTTCAGCAAGAATGGCATTGGTATAAGAGCATTTATGATAATACAACTGCCAGGAAATGTCTGTAAACGAGGAAATCCCGGTGTTTAACTTAGTCATAAGTGAAAGCAAAATGCGTGCGGTTGTTTTTTGAGAGTCTCACAATTTTCGGTAGGGAGTAGATCATTTGACCATATCCAAATACGTTTCCTCACCAAAAGTCCGTATAGTTAAGATTGCAATATTTACGTTAAACAAACTTTAACATTTGATTACTTGAAGCTCATCCATTAATCCTATAATTCATAGACAAAAGGAAAACAACCAATTGTATTACCCTTTATGCATGCACAAGGATTAGGTAAATCCCAATACGTAGATGACAACTTGACAGCTGATCCTCACCGAATGCTAGTTAGTGATCCTTCCACTCCTGAATTTTAACTTAGACTTCGAATCGAACAGAAATTGCATCGAGGCTTTGTTATCTGCTTCTATTAGGCTACAGCCAGCCTCTTTTCTGACTCCACTATCATCCATCAAGTTTCTTACCTTCTCAACCCCGTTCCACTCTCCAATTGAAGCATATATGTTAGAAAGCAACACATAATCCCCACTTTCATCCCATCTCATCTGAAGTAGTCTTTCATTTGCACGTTTCCCTAACTCGACATTTCCATGGATTTTACACGCCCCAAGCAGAGTCCTCCATATAATGGCATTAGTTTCAACCTTCATTTTGTCTATGAACTCAAATGCTTCATCCAATAGCCCTGCACGCCCCAGCAAATCTACCATGCACCCACAATGCGTCACGTTTGGCTCTATGCCATACTGCTCCCTCATGAGATTAAAAAGACTACGGCCCAACTCAACTCTTCCGGCATGACTACAAGCAACAAGTACTCCAACAAAAGTGATCTCATTTGGCTTGATACTTCTCAACCTTCGCATCTCTGTGAACAAGCTGATCGATTCCTCAGCATGACCATGGAAAGCCAACCCTGCTACAATTGAATTCCATGATGAGATGTCTTTTTCTCTCATTCCTCTGAAAACTCCAATTGCCCTTTCAATACTACCACACTTGGCATACATGTCTATAAGTGCGTTCCCAAGTAAAACACTCAAATCTCCCGAACTCATCTCCAAAATCGAGCTGTGTACCTTCCCACCAATCTCCAAATCCCCCAACTCCACACAAGCAGACAGAAGACTCAGCATGGTGACCTCATCTGGCCTCTCTCCTACACTTCTCATCTCCTCAAACATCTCCAAAGCCTTCTTGTTATCTCCACAAAGCACATATCCTGCAATCATAGCATTCCATGTCACGACATCCCTCTCAGGAGCATCGTCAAAGAGTTCTCTAGCACTCTCCATGTCCTCTCTCTTCACATACCCAGAAATAATCACATTCCATGAAACCATATCTTTCACCGGCATCTCATCAAAAAGCTGCCTTGCTACAACCAAGTCTCCTCTCTTTGCATACCCAGCAGTCAAAGCAGACCAAGCGACAACATCCCGTCTTGCGGAATCATCAAAAATGGCCCTAGCGACCTCCAAATCCCCACAATTAGCATGAAAATATATAAGGGTATTTCTCAAAAACTTATTTTCGACAAACCCATGCCTAACAACCTTCCCCTGAATACAAAAACCAGTTCTTCTCCATTCAACCTTAGTACAAGCCTTAAGTAGAAACGGAAACGTGAAGTTATCAGGCTTAAGACTGCGATTCTCCATCTGGGCATACAAAATAATTGCGCTCTCAGGACTCGAGCTTTGAGCAGAGCCTCTCATCATAGTATTCCACATAAAAATGTCCGGTTCAGTAATTTGAGCAAACAACTGGAAGGCATAGTTCATAGTGCCAGAAATGACCATACAACTCGCAAATATGATCTCTCTGAGAGCCGCCAAGTTCGAATTGAAGCCCCTGACCACAAGGGAGGCGTGGATTTGCTTGAGAGAGCGAATGTTTGTACAGTTTCGCCATAAGCTTGAAGGTTGATGGCGGTTGACACTCCTGTCCTTGGATCTCCTCCTGATCATGTCATGTGATGCAACATGTTTTCATGCTTGTATGAATTATTACAATTCCTAGATGCCTTATGACCCATTCAGTTAATGGGCAATTGATACTCTGGGCCTCCGTCCAAAAATAGACTCCACGAGACCATAACCGTGGGCATGACATTTGAGTTTTGCTAAATCAACTGGGCTACAGTGGTGAATTGATTGAATTTCAAGTAGATTAGTTATAATATTATTTTGTAGTTGATTGTTATAATTTTTGTATCAAGCTATTAATGAATAAATGGTCTTCTAAAATAAGATACAAAACAATAACCAAAACTGTTGAGCTTTTAGAGAAATTCATACTATAGATGATCTTGCTAAGAAAGAAAATAAACTATATAAATTTTTCTATTTTCACAATGTAACAAAATCATTTTAGCTTAAATATTTAGATTTATTATAATAATTACTTATTTAATATGCATCAAACTATATGTGGTTTAGCAGGTGAGGAGGTTGGTGACAAATAAATGGAAAAGTAGACATAAGAAAACAATCGAAAATGTCTGATATTATACTATTATAGCATATTACGTCAAGATTATAGTAAAGTAGAAACTTCCATTTTTGTTTTTTTTGTCATAATTTTTTGGGTTAATTATAAAAAAGCTCAAACTTTTACCATTTTTTTAATTATAGCCCGAACTTTAAAAAGTAACAATAAAATGCTCAAACTTTTAATTTTTTTCAATTCTAACTCGGGTATTAATACCACCATCATTTTTGCTAATGAGGCACTGTCACGTGTACAGGACTCTCATTGATCATATAATTAGCATTATAGAGTTAAATGATTGAAACGAGATCTTTTCAATAATCTCTCTCAGCTCTCGCTTGCACCCAAAACCCTAATAGGTCATCGTTTCAATCATCTCTATCAGTTCTCACTTGCACCCAAAACCCTAATAGGAGCCTTCCAGCCGTGAGATCTCTCTGCAACAACACTAGCCATGGTCAGTTGGAACATCTTTCAATTAATAAATGGAAATCTTAATCTCCATCTTTTAAACCCTAACCATCAGTGGTTGATTTTGGAACAGACATTCAAGCGCATGAATGGAGGACGCAACAAGCATGGGTGTGGTCAAGTCAAGTTATTTCGCTACTCAAACTATGACAAATGTTGTCCTAAGGTACTTCCACATTCTTCTAATTTTCTTGTTAAAAATTGTATTTCGATATGATTTGTTTTGATCTGCGTGGTTTTGTGTGTATGTCTAATGGAAAAGGACAAGGCAATCAAGACTCAAGACGACATTAAGAGGAACGCCGGTCGTCGAGGCAAAATGCAAAAGTGACGGTAGAACGTCGACAGAGGTGGTGCCAGTGGTGGTTGTTGGGTCTTCGGTGACTGATACGTTATGCAAGAGATAATTATGGCTTTTGATGTGGGCGCCATGTGAAGACTGAGGCAATTTGAGTTGGATTTGTTTAGAGGGTTTGTGCCACTCAACCAACCAACTTTTGCTGATTAATAACTCCACATTTTAAGAAATGGGTTTGCTTGAGGAAACCAAAATGGGCTTTGTAGGTGGGATTTTTTCAACAGGAGAATTTATGCAGAAGGTTTGTGGTTTCGGAAGAAATGAATACGTGTACCTAGGAATGGCAATGGGGCGGGTTTGGGGCGGATTATGCGATCCCCGCCCCCATCCCCATTTATAATTTCGTTCCC
>JAOSBL010000008.1:12012118-12026101 GCA_027568915.1 Erythroxylum roraimae
CTGTACACATAAAAATAAATAACACATAATTTCAGTACACAATATGCATATCCATCTTATATAATATAACTCATTCTATATGATTACATTACATACAATTCAATTTCATAGAACACAATTCACTATAAGTTAAAAGCTAACAATTCAAAACCAAGGTTTTAAAAACCAAACCGAACCATCCGGTCCGACCGAAAAAAGTTTGAATTGGTCAGTGGTCCGGTTCAGTTTCACCTAATAACCTCTATACATAAAAACCGGCCGATTCAAACCTTTTCCTATCGTACTGGATGGTCCGGTCCAATTTTCCTGGTCGGATTGGTCTGATTTTGATTTTTTTAAATAATTAAAATCAATTTTATTGATAATTTCTAAATATTAAATAAGTAATAATTTGTATTTATTTTTAATTAAAAAATGTAATTAATTAATATTAACTTTTTGTAATTAACATAAGTTAAATTCATTTTGGTTTACTTATAATTAACCGATGCAATAAGTTGGCAAAAGAAAGATATTTTTTTAATTTGATATTTTTTTTAATTTATATAATAAAATAAGTTTTTCTTTTACTTGGTGTATATTCGAATTAATTAATGAGTTCTGGCATTAACAAAGGGACTATGATATGTCATTTAACCCTGCTGAGTTACAATGAGATCAAAATAGCATAAAATAGCAAAACAAATCGAGATACCTACCTGAGAGATTCCCTCTGAGCGCACCGCTCACTCCTTCGGTCAGTCATGTCTGGAGATTTAGGGAATAAGGTTAGTTTGTCCTAAAATGCTAAGAATCGAAGGGCTTCTAATGATGAGACTTACCTGGGAAAAGCTCCATTGAGTGCGGACAAAGAAGGAGAAGGAGAGAGGGACAACCATGTTGATACCTTCGCCAGCTGTCACCCATCCTAATCGAGAAGTTTCTAAAAGTGTTGAGAAAGAGGAATTTGGTTATACCCTAATTGGATAATGATATACTCGAATTTCCTTTACGTCGTCGTTTTGGTTTAAGACTTATAGTTGCTTGCTCTTTATGCGGTAGTTGATAGAATTTATTTAGTGGATCAGTGTATTAAGGGGTCCTTTGGCAGATTCCTTCGTTGTTAACCCTTTATTCTTTAATATATTTTTAATTTCTTAAAAAAAACTTTCAACATCTTCGCTTACATAAGTGGCCAATTGTGCGAGGAAATTTTATACTCTTTTAACGTTTATTTATTAATACATAACGAACTCAGTACACTTTTAACTTTGAAAGCTTGTTTTTCAAAAGCATATTATGTAGCCCAACGTACATCTCTTCTAGATAAAGCTATTATTGAAAATTCACTTTTGACAATAATGAGACACAACCTCCTTCAGAAATACAATTTTAATTTTTATTGTTATTTTAATATTTATATTAGACTGATATTTATTTATTATTAATTCATTATATAATAATAGACATTGATGTATTTTTATTTCAATAAAATATTTTTCACTTATTCTTATAAGTTTTGCTTCTTATTTATTATATACTGGTTTTATAGCGGTTCACTACCGATTAAACTTCTAAACCTTAAACCTTTCCTTCAACTGATTCGATGTCCGGTCCAGTTTTTAAAACATTGTTCAAAACATTCAACATATATAATAACACAAATCATACATCAACAATTTCCAATTTCAACAATCACAAAACATTCATAATTCCATTTTTATTTCTAACAATTTCCAATTCTGACAATCACAAAACATTCATAATTTCATTTCCATTTATAACAATTTCCAACAATTTTCAATTTCAACAATCACAAAACATTCATAATTCTATTTCCATTTCCAACAATTTCTTATTCCAACAATCACAAAACATCCATAATTCTATTTCTATTTTTAACAATTTCCAATAATTTCCAATTCCAACAATCACAAAACATTCATATTTCCAATTCCAACAATTTCAATCAATTTGCATTTCCAACAATTTCAAACAATTTCCATTTCCAACAATCACAAAACATACATCAACAATTTCCAACAATTACAAAACATTTATAATTCCGTTTCTATTTCCAACAATTTCCAATTCCAACAATCACAAAACATTCATAATTTCATTTTCATTTCCAACAATTTCCAATTTCAACAATCACAAAACATTCATAATTCTATTTCCATTTCCAACAATTTCCAATAATTTCCAATTCCAACAATCACAAAACATACATCAACAATTTCCAATTCCAACAATGAATAAACATGCATAAACAATTTCCATTTCCAACAATTTTCAACATTTTCCACTTCCATTTCCAACAATCACAATACATTCATAAAACAATTTCCATTTTCAACATCCACAAATCATACATAAACAATTTCTATTTCTAACATCCACAAATCATACATAATTTCATTTCCATTTTTAACAATTACCAACAATTTCTATTTCCAACAATCACAAAACATTCATAATTCCATTTTCATTTCCAACAATTTCCAATTCCAACAATCACAAAACATGCATAAACAATTTCCATTTCCAACAATTTTCAACAATTTCTATTTCCAACAATCACATTACATTCATAAAACAATTTTCATTTCCAACATTCACAAATCGTACTTAAATTTAAATGAGTGTGTATAATTTTTCTTTTACAATATATCAAATAAGAAAACACAATATTTAATTTAGGCGTGGTTTATCATTATAACTAATGATTAAAAAGGAAAAAAAGTGTTTAAATAGTTTCCTTAAGAGTTAAGAGTCTTTATACTTTTTAATATAAAAAAATTATGTATGTCAATGATATATTTAATAAAATAACAAATAAAAAAATTAATATTTAATTTTTGTGATTTGATTTTATATATTTTTATATAATAAAAAGTTGAAACATATATTTCTAAGCTTTTATTAAAATTGTGAATTTTAGTATTTAAAAATTTATTATTAGCACGTAATCTAATTGAGGATAAAGAAGAGCATTCACCAAATAGTCTTACGTTACATTAAGTTTCATCGACTTTGTTTAACTTTGAACGCTTAATAGTTAATATGCATTATATTTTATTAATTTTTAGAACTTAAAAAGTGCACTCAACATAATTAGAACGAATAAACATATTTATTAAAGTGCAAGGTCATATTACAACATTTGAATGGTGAGATAGGACAACCAATTAACTTTTCTAAATACACACTCATTTAAATTTGTCCAAAGAAGTTGAAGATAATTTTTAAGTAGTTTAGCATATATCAGTTTCATTTAACTTCTAACAAGATAATTATTAATAATTATAACATAAAATTAAGGCATTTTGATTTATAACCAAACAGAACAACCAATCTCAAACAGAACAACCAAACAAGTGAATCAACTCATTCATCAGTCATCACCGTGCCTGATATAATTCCATTTCCAATTTTCAGATCATAAACACTATACTGTATAATTCTATTTCCAATTTTCATATCAGAAACGACAAAACCCAAATCAATACCGTGAGCATTCAGCTTCAACAATTCTATTCCCAAATCAAACCAATTCACATGCACAAAAATCCAATACCGTGAGCATTCAACTTCAACAATTCCATTCCAAAATCAAACCAATTCACATACATGCAAATCCAATACCGTGAGCAGGAAACTTCAACAATTCCATTCCAAAATCAAACCAATTCATATACATGCAAATCCATTACCGTGAGCAGGAAATTCAACATCCAACTCCCAAATTCATCATCCAACAATGACAAAATCCAAATGCAATTCCAATCCAACACAATAAAATACGTAATTAACCAGCAAAAATTTGAAAGCAGAAAAAAAAACACACCCAAAAACAAATTTCCACCATCGGGTCTTCGGGTTGTTGGTTCGAGTTTTCGGGTTATCCACAGGTCAGACTGTCAGAGGCATCCAGTGGTGCGGTGTACCGGTGTGCGTGAGCTGCGACGGCGACGGCGACGGCGACGACGTGTTGGGGTGGTGCGGTGGTGCGATGGAGTCTCACTCGTCTTCGGGGGACGCCAAACACAAAGCCGAGGTCCGACTCCAAGGAGGATGAGGGAAGGAGGAGAGAGTGAGACAGAGACCGGGGAGGGTCGGAGGAGAGAACCAGAGAAGACAGAATGGCGGTGACAGCGGTGAGAGGCTCGCGAGAGTGAGAGGCGAGACGGCGGCAAGAGTGAGTGTGAGAGGCGAGAGTCGAGAGTGAGAGCAGAGTCAGGGGTGATTTAGGGTTAAATTTTTTAAAATTGCAAATTAATCCTCCAACCTTTCGAAATTCACGGTACCGGCTAGTATGTGCCGGTATTTTACGTACCGGTCGGTGCTGATCAAAAAATATCGGTACTGGCCATAAATACCGGTCGGCACCGATGGAACGAGTATCGTTCCATTTTCTGGCGGTACTTAGAGCTCTGATCAAAACAGTATTGTACTGGCCGGTACGGAACGGTACTCAGAACTCTGATCAAAACAATGACATCTAAAAGAATAATCTATATAATTTTCTTTTCTCGAAATAAATGATCTATGATGCTTCTCCTTTTCCCTCTGCCTTTCCCCTTTTTTCTTGACTTATACGCAGACTTATAGAACCCTAACAAGTGTCTTGAATATTTATTTAATAGGGTAATTAAGACACGTTGGACCAGATACTAGACCAGAGTTGGCAATGATCAAGGGGAATTTAAAGTGGTGTCCCCATTATCCTCCATAGCCAATATGAACTTTCGATCCAATTGGAGATATTTGCCTTGCACTCACATTTAAGTTCCATCTCATGGGGACCCTTTTTTTGTCTTTTCTTGCTCTATATCAATCTCGACACGCACCTCCTCCTCCTTAATAAGCCTGGTGCCCCCACCTCAATTAAACCCTTGTGCGGTTCTTACAGATGATTAAAGCACCACCCTTTTCCATTCTAGTGCAACAAACTTCTTGTATCCAAGTCACAATCACTACTATAAAGTCCAAACATTGAAAGTTCTGCACTTAAGTATTGAATGAAGAGCCAACCTCTCTAACTGACTGAGCTTGTTAGCACTTGAGTATTGTTTTGGCCGGTCCACTTAAGCACAATCATAACTTTTCCTGAAGAAAATGGTAAAATGCTTCTGCTAGTGTACTCAGATGCTTCTGATCTTGATTATTGTTTGCTCATTAATTTGATACTCTATCTAAGACAGGTGCCATCTGGTCACGTAGGCATGGAAGACACGTTAAATGGGATAAACGACAAGTTCATAATGACAATTCCACAGTCACCTTTTTTTAAACCATTTTAGGCTTTGTTCAGTAATTTTTCTGGTTAAACAAAAAAGATTTTTCTCGTTGATTTTCTTGCCTACATTTTGAGGATGAATAAGCTTATAGAAATAGACTTGATTTTCATAATTTCGAAAACAATTTTAAAGGAATAGTTGAATGGTCAAATCTTAATCAATTCACGTGATTTAATACTCATTCTAAAGATTTATGTGTCTACATTAAATGAATTTGACTTTGAGTCATTTGGAGTTACTTAGAAAAATTATGGTGAAATAAACATAAAATAAATAATTCTTTTTTTATACAAAGTATTTTCATCTTTGTATTATGCAATTTAATGACTTTAAGTTGGTTAGTCTAGAATTCTTCATTGACAATATAAATAATGACGTAATGTTTCATTTATAAAAGAGAGGAGAGAATAAAAAAAAATTATATTGCAAGATTAGTGTTGTTTTGTTGTTTATGTAAGTGTGCAAGTATTTGCGAATATCTTTTTTTTTTCCAATAAAGTGGTATAAGAAAAAAAACTATGATATCAAAAGGAGCCTTTATATATTTTCACTATCTACAACTCATCAAACTCAACTATGATAATTGGACACTTAGGATGAAGATCATTCTTGGAGAAGCAAAGGAAGAAAGATATGGGATGTAGTTAACAAAGGCTATATGGAGCCTTAAGATGAGAAAAGTTTCATCAAGCCAAAAAAGAAGTCTTAGAGAAGCATAAGAAAAAAGATCATAGTGAACATGTCATCACCTATCAAGGTTTGGAGGAAGAAATGTCTGAAAAAAATAATAATGAAACTACATCAAAGAATGCGTGGAAAACAACAAAATTTAAACATGGTAGTGGCTACTGAAAAATGTAAAGGTGTAAGCAAAAGTGTACTGGTAAAACATGCCTTATGGCAACCTGAAAACAATTATATGGAAAGTGGAAAAAGATAATTTGTATATGAAAGTGGGCATAATCATGAATGAGGTCATGGACATGCATGGAGCCAAAGGAGAGGAAGAGGTAAACAACAATCTTTTTTTATGAAAATTGACCTTAAAATTTTCAATATGGTCAAGAACGAGGAAGAGAAAGAGGATATTTTGGCAAAAATAATACATTAAAAGATGATAAAGCTGAAGTTAAATGTTATTCATGTGGCAAGCATAGCCATTATTCTTGGTAGTGTTTTTTTCAAAAACAAAGATGAAGCAAAGTTTGTAGAAGTTAATAAAGATGCAACGGAAAGAACTTTTTTTACTACTTAAATAAAGGATGAACCAATAGGTGAAAAAGCACATGATACCTTTATAATATAGCTAGCAATTATATGATAGGTGACAAAAGAAAATTTGTTAAATTAGACACTAAAGTGATAAGGACTATATATTTTAGTGATAATACAACATGAAGATTAAAGACAAGGCTATGATTTTGCTTAAGACAAAAGTAAGTGGTCATAAGCTTCTCTTTAGTAATTACTTTATGTCAAAACTAAATAATAATATTTTAAGCATTGGTTGACTTTTAGAGAACGGTTATCAAATTCATATGGAAGTTCATACTCTTTGACTTTGAGATCATAATACTATTTTTAAAGGTAACTATGACTAACAACATGATATTTTTATTAAACTTGCACACTACAGAGATCATGTGTTTAAAGATTGGGGTCAATGATCCTTTATGTATATGGCATATAAGGTATGAACATTTGAATTTTAATGCACTCAAGTATAGAACACCCTAAAAAATTATGTGAGGCGTGCTTACTTAAAAAGCATTCAAGGAAAAGTTTTCTAGACCAACCAATTTCAAGAGCTACCAAGCCACTCAAACTTGCTCATGCAGATATTTATGGTACATTAATACTACATAATGGGTAAAATTTTTGAAGTACAAGTCTGAAGATTTTGACGTGTTTAAAAAGTTTAAAGCTTAGTTAAAAAAGAAAATGGATGTGATATTAAAGCTTTAAGAACTAATGAAGGAAGATAATTTACTTCTAATAAATTTAAGAGATTTTGTGAGCTATATGGAATTTGTTGTCCTTTTACAATGCCTAGATTTCCCCAATAAAATAGAGTTACTAAAAGAAAGAATTGAATAATCCTGAATATAGAGAGAACCATGTTGAAAAGTACGATGATGTCTAAGGAGTTTTAGCCGAAAACAGTTGCATATACAATTTATCTTTCAAATCATAGTCCTACAAAGAGCTTAAAAGATGTCATTTCATAAGAAGTATAGAGTGAAGTAAAGCCTTATACATCACATTTGATAGTTTATAGTTCTATTATATATCTTTATGTTTTAAAGCAAGAAAAGCCTAAACTTGATGATCAAAGTAAGAAGTTTGTTTTTATTGGATATGACGAGAACTCAAAAGCCTACAAGTTGTTCAAGCTAAGTAATGGCAAGATTGTTATTAGTTGAGATATTGAATTTAATGAACAGGCATTTTTGGATTGGAGCTCTTAAATGGAGGGATGTTATGTTTTCCTTCTATATTTTGAATATGAAGAAGAAAAGAAGGTTATTTAAGAAATCAAAAATGAAATTTCTCCAGTAACCTCACTAACCCCATCATCTCAAGCATCATCATCCATATCTTTACTAATAAGTATGGGACCTCAAGGATATCAAAGACTTGAGGAATATTATGATATTCCTAACTTGTCTTAACTACTTACATATATTGAGTCTTTTAAATTTTGATAAGAATAAGAAGTGGATTCATGCAATGAACAAAGAAATTTAAATCATTAAAAGGAATAATATATGGGAACTTATTTACCTTTCAATAGGTCTTTATGCCATTAAAGCTAATTGGGTGTTCAAAATCTTTAAAAAAATTACAAAGTTAAATAATATATAAGGTAAGGCTTGCTGTCAAAAGGTAAGTAAAAGCAAGACCTTGATAATGAAGAGATATTTGCCTATATTAGTCACTTGAAAACAATACATCTAGCAATATATATTACTGTCTAAAATATTGGAGAATTCACCAATTGAATGTCATGTTCGCTTTCCTTAATGGTTAATTTGAAAAAGAAGTCTATATTGAGCAACCAATGGAGTATATTGTACAAGGTCAAGAAGATAAAGTGTTAAAATTAAAGCAAGAGCTATATGGACTTAAACAAGTTTCAGGAGCTTGGAATAGAAAAATCAACAATTATTTCCAAGAGAATGGTTTCACTAGATGCTTACATGACTACGCTTTTTATATAAAACAGGATAAATATAATTTGTTATTTATTTGTATCTTTGTGGATGATCTTATCTTCATATGCAATAATTCGAAGATGTTTGAAGAGTTCAAATGTCTTATCACCCAAAAGTTTAAGATGAGTGACATGAGATTAATATCTTACTAATTAGGAATCATGGTGAAATGAATGGAAAAACTCAAGAAGGTTATACAAAGAAGATGCTTAATAAGTTCAAGATGATAAATAATAAGTTGGTTAACACTCCTATGAAATATAGAATAAAGCTATCTAAGTTGGATGGATAAAAGAGTTCAGATCCAACTGTGTTGAAAAGTCTTGTATAAAATTTGAGATATTTAACTTGCACAAGACCATATATCTCATTTACAATTGAATTTAATAGTAGATCTATAGAGATAGCATCTAAGGTTTACTTAAATTAGATATCTTAAAGGTATAATTAATTATGGCATGTTTTAATCATTTTTTATAAACTTTAATCTAATGGGTACTTATGATAGTGGTTTTATCAAAGATCTTAATAATAGAAAAAAGTGCTAGTGTTTTTGTTTTCCTTTTGGGATATAATGCATATGAATTAGAGTATGTCACAATTAGTTACCTATATTCATTAGGCTATTCTAAGATAGGAGTAGGTATATTGATACAAAGTTTTATTTTATTTGACAATGCGTTGTTAAGAAGGAGATTAACTTAGAGTTTGTAAAGCCCCTTAATCAAGTTGCTAGCATTTGTAGTTAAATGGTCAAATCTTAATCAATTCAGGCATTCTAAGATTCATTTTAATGCTTTATGTTTTTAGATATACATGAAACTAACCTTGCGGCATTTGAAATTACCTATAGAGAGTTATGGAAAAATAAATACAATATAGTCAAATTGTTATATTATGTAGATTTTATTATGTCATTATAAGTATCTCCCTTTTTATATTCTAGCATTAAATATCTTTAAGTTAGTCTAAAATTATCCATTGATAATGTAAGTAGCCATATAATTTTTCATTTTTTGTAAAAGGGAAAAAATAAAAAGTTTTATTACAATAATACTCTTATTTCATTATTTGTGTAAGTATGTAATTATTTGTGAGTATCTTATTCTTTTTTCAAAATAAGCAACAATCTTTTTTCACGATTTGCTAAGATATAAAGAAAGAGAAAAAAAGGTAAGGGAAAAGCTAAAGATAAATCAAGCTACCTAAAAAATGAGACGACAATCACATCAATATAGACTTGTTTTATTAATTTAGTAAAAGTTGTTATTGTTCGTATATTTTTATGAAATATGAAAGTTATCATTTCTTTATGTTTATAAAGGAACATGAACATAGATACATTCGTGTATTAGACCGTGTACTCTTCTATATATGCACTATTATATGACATGATCTTTGAGTTGTCCATGTATCAAGCCATATCTTCAGTTGATATTATTAGAGTCATATGCCTTAATACTTAATCGTGTGTTAGGCTATGTTAATTCAAATGTAGGGTTAGTTGAGTTCCTTATATTATCATGATGGAATCAACTTTTCTTATTATCTTTATATTTTCATGTCTTTTATCTATAATTTATGTGACGTTTTTATAAAATGACATTTCTTGAACATATATTATACTTCATCTTTTGTATATAACCTTGTAATATATTAAAAAAGATAGAAGCACTCTACTCTTCATTCTTAACCACAATTGTAGTGAGTGTTAGGGAGCAAAATGCAAAATGCAAAAAAAAAATTGATTTGTAATATAAACTGAAAGAGGAGCAAGAAGTTGAAAAACTCTTTGCACTCTTGTTGCTTTGTTTGTTTCAATAATTGGATTATGAATTATAGATGTACATGTCGTATGGAATATGATGAATTCTTTTTAAAATCTTAGACGATAAATTTTAGTGCAAATTCATAACAAGCAATGGTGCTCTCTTGAAGGTGAAAGGAAGAGGATGTTTTCTTGTAAATACTTCAATAGGTATCAAGTTAATAATTGATGACCTTCTAATACCTAGACTTAATCAAACTTTGGTGAGTGTTGGTAAATTAATTGAAAACAAGATGTGTTGTGAAATTTTATAAGGATGAACATGTGATAATTGACTATAAAGGAGTTGAAATGTGATAATTGACTCTAAAGGAGTTGAAATTTTATAAGGATGAACATGTGATAAGGGTTTACATGAATTGGAATGATAAAGTCAAGTATGTTGTAGAGAGTAATTCCATAAATTATGCTAAATTTTATAATTATGAATGGGTCTATGTTATAGCATAATAGATTAAAACAAGTTCATCTTGAAGCATTGAAAAGAATGAGTAAAAATGGTATTATGCAAGGCTTTCCCAAGGTAGTAGAAACTACTGAAATCTATTAACTCTGTCATTTTGGGAAGTAAGCAAAATTTCCTTTTTCTAATGCTTTTTGGAGAGCTAAATAGATGTTACAACTACTTATATTTGATGTATTTAAACCTATTGAGGTCTCGCTAAATGGAAATAGAAGTGTTATTCATTAATGATTATAAAAGATATAACTGGATTACTTTCTTAAAACATAAAAGTTAGGCATTTTAGAAATCAAGAAGTTGAAAAAAAATCTCTCTCTTAAGCAACTAAGAATTGATAATGGTTTTGAAAATATTTTTTAAGTAGTTCAAAGATTTTTTATCCAACAGGGAATTAATCACCAATTGACAGCTTTATAGACTCCTCAATAGAATGGAGTGGTAGATAGGAAAAATAAAAGCATTATAAAGATAGTGAGAAGTATAATGACAAAAAAAGAAGTATAAAAAATTTAGGACAAAAGGAGTGGAAACTTCAAGATATTTACTTACTATGCTACCTATTAAGGTAATAAATTAGAACATCATATGAAACATAATTTTGTAACTCACAATCTATTACAAAATTCGGATGCAAGCAAAGAAGTGCTAACTTATACCTATATGACTGCTATTCTTATTGATATTGATCAATGCGGGCCAAGGACATTGATAACTGAGCCCCCTTTGATACTTGAGCCCCCTTCTAGTCTTGTTTTCATGCTCCCCGGTCGAGATGCAAAAAAGTGACCACCGTCAATTCCTATATGCTTTTTGAGGTTTTTAGTAGTTAATGACGTATACATGTTCATAAAGTTAAAATAAAAACTTTAAACAAAAAAGCTAAACTTAGGGTGTTGTTTAATCTTACAGCAAGAAAGATTTAAATGGGTTAATATGTTTTAATTGATGAATTTCCCAAATTAAATTGGCAAAATTTGTTGGTTAATGAAATTTAAAACTCAAAAGATCAGCCTTTTACCGCTTTGTAAAAAGAAGAAGGTCTAAGAGGAGGCTAAAAGTGATCAAGACACTAAAATTTTATTTAGGAGAATAAGCCTCTTATTAAAATTTATAAAATAGCACATTTAATATTTGTTGAGGTAATAAATAAGAAAGAATGAGTTGAAGCCATAAAAGATAAGATTTATATGATAAATAAGAATGAAACTTGATCTCTATTAGCAATACTAACAAATTATAAGGTTCTTGGAGTTAAATGAGTTTCTAAAATCAAATTTAATTATGATGCCAAGTTAACATTCCTCTTACTGTCATATCAACATTCCTTAATAGCTTCATCAAGGAAACCATATATGTTGAGCAATCGAAGGGTTTAAACATTAATAGTAAGAAGAATGATGTGTACCTACTACACAAAGTTCATTATGGCTTAAAACAAACCCTATGAGATTGGTACAACATGATTGATGAATACTTGATTAAGCAAAGGTTTAATAGAAGATAAAATGAAGTTACTCTCTATATATTACTTGAAAAATTTGTGAAGCTGATTGTATCCTTATCCTAACGATTAGAAACCAAATATGGAGAAAAAGATATATTTAAGTTAGCAAGAGCTAGGAGTCAAAAAACAAGAGACTTAAATTGAGTTTGTTGTATAAAAGATGAAGTAGGTGGAGTGCTAGTGGATGAAAATGACATCAAGAGAAGATGACAGAGATGCTTTTGTAGCCTTTTTAATGAAGGCGTAGATGGTAACATCTCTTTAGGTGATCTTAGCAAGTCTGAGAGATATTGTAACTTCATCTATTGTTGGCATATCATAAGAGAATAAATTAAAAAACTTTGAGGGTGATGAAGAGTAAAAGGATAATAGAACCTAGTGAAATACTCATAGAGGTGTAGAAGAACCTAGGTGAAGAGGGTCTTACTTAGTTAGTCAGGCTTTTTAATGTGATCCTCAAATCCACTAAAATGCCAAATTAGTGGAGAATTAGTATACTAATTCCTCTATACAAGAACCAATGGGACATCTAAAGTTGTAATAACTATAGAGACATCAAACTACTTAGTCACATTATGAAGTTGTGGGAAAAGGTGATTGAGAAGAGAGTGATAAAGGGTGCACCTATCTTGAATAACCAGTTTGGTTTCATACTAGGACGGTCTACAATAAAAGCTATACATCTCTTTAGTAGATTAACGGAATATTACAGGGAAAGACAACTTAACCTATACATAGTTTTTATTGACTTAGAGAAGATTTATGAGTTATTAAGGATACGTTTTTATATAGAAGTGTTTAAAAAACTAAGGGAGTTCTTGTAACCTATATATAAGTTATTAAGGATATATATGAAGGTGTAAAGACTAGAGTAGTAAGGATAATAAGAAGAAATATAGAACATTTTGTTATCAATATCGAGCTACACTAAAGCTCCTCATTGAGCCCCTTTCTATTTACAGTAGTGATGACATTGTTTTGATGTATGTGACAAAAGAGAGTGTCAATGTCAAGTTAGAACTTTGGAGGGATACACTATAATTGAAGGGCTTTAAATTGAGAAGAATAAGATTAAGTACTTAAAGTGTGACTTTTTGAGCCAAAGGGTGGCATTTAATGTGAAGCTAAAGATTAGTTTAGCAGTTATATCAGAGAAAGAGTGTTTTAAGTATTTAGGATTTATCATCCAAAGTAATTGAGATATAGATGAAGACATAGTTCATCATATCAAATTAGGGTAGCTTAAATAGAGGGGTGTGTCAGGAGCTTTATGTGGTAAAAAAATACCACTCAAGCTCAAAGATAAATTTTACCGTTTAGCGATTAGGTCGACCATGCTTTATGGGGCATAATGTTGACCCATCAAACAGGTCTAACTTAGTGGCAAAGATAAGGATGCTCCGGTATATGTGCAACCTTCCTAGAAGAAAAAAGGTAACAAATGTCATGGTATTAACAAATTAAGGGTGACTAATATCGATGAAAAATTAAGAGAGATAAGACTTAGGTAGTTCAAACATATTAAGAGGAGATATCCTGATGCTCTTATAAGTAAATGTGAGAAGATTGTACTTAGAGATTATAAAACAAAACGAAGAAGAACTATGAAGATCTTGTTGGAGATCGTCTCTTTGGTGCATCACATGCACGCGCAGCGGAAGAACAAACCATTTGTTCAGAGACGTTCCCAG
>JAOSBL010000008.1:12026201-12051778 GCA_027568915.1 Erythroxylum roraimae
ATGCCTTTCTTTATTTATACATAACTTTGTACAAAACGCGCTAAAGGAGATTGCCTTTAGGGCACTACTCTAACAGATCTTAGAGGAGGTCATCAAGAATGATATAACTCTGCTAGAATTTACTGAGGACTTAGCCCTTAATAGAAAACTTTAGCATACTAGGATACGAGTAAAAGATCTCACATAGAGAAGTCCTTCTTCTTTCTCATATGTCTTTTTTTTGTGTGTCTTGTGTCTTGTATTTAGCCTAAACATTTAATCTATAGTACTTCCCTTTAGTTATTTAGCCTAAAAATTTCTTTACATAGCCTAAATATTTTCTTAAAATGGCTTGTTTGTTTGTTTATTTACTTACTTACTTAATATTTAATATTTATATTTATATTTATATTTACTTTATTCTATTTTTATTGTATTAGTTATTTTTATGTTTCTATATATTTATATTTGCTTATTTTATTTTATTTTATTATTTGTCTTTTATTTTTATTTTTATTTTATCCTTGAATTTATTTATTCTTATTCTTATTTTATTGTTATCATTATCGTTATTTTTTCTTTTTTCTACAAACAGTTCTAAAAAACTATTTTTTCTTTCTTTTTTCTTTTCTCTTTTTCCTGTAAGTCCATTAGAAACAACTTCTCTATCAATTAAAGGTATTGTTGCATACTTCTAAACCTCTCTAGAACCTATATCTTAGTGGGACTTACTATAATATTATTGTTATTATTGTTGTCGGTGATGATGATAAGTATGAGATATATAATCTCGAAACAAATTTTAATGTATCTAATCTTAGGTGGTGCGTAACACTCTTATTATGGAGATTAAGCAAAATTAAGTCAATGACCTATTCTTTTCCAATGAACTTAAAATTGTTAAGAGAAGGTGGTGACGTAAAGGTAGGTGCACCTTTGTATAAAAGTTTGATTGGAAATTTGTTGTATTTTTTTTTGTTACAAAGGAGAAAGAAAAAACAAACAAATGCACACAAAACAAAAAAAACCCTACTAGCTCAGTGTTCTGCGGTATAAAGCTCCTTGCATGTCTTGGTGGATGAACTCCATAACGACCATTGGAGGCTCCTGAAGTATACGCAGTCCTGGGCTTGATAAGAAGGCTAGAGAAGCCAGGCTATCGGCACACTGATTCCCTTCTCGATAGACATGCTGAAATTGCACCTCTCATGCTCGGTGTATTAACCCACGGGTACTTGACACCAAAAAGTTTTCCTCAGACAACACTAAATTGGATGAAGAAAGAATGTTAATAACCTGTAATGAATCTACTTCAACGACAACTCATTGATAGCCAAGCTCCTATGCCAGTGTGAGACCCGAGTGAATTCCCCAGAGTTTGATAGCCAAAGGTGAGCCCCTTCTAATGTTCTGTAGGAATCCACCACACCACTGACCTTAACAGTCCCTAATTAAGTCTCCAGCAGTAGCAAGGTTTGAACCTTGTTTAACTGCACTATTTGTATTCAATTTGATCCATCCCTCCGTCGGTTTGGTCCATCCAACTAAGTTACCCAAAGGCAATCCCTGCACCTTAAACATAGCTTTCCATAGCTTTTGCCCTTACTATCCAATCAACGTAATCCATAATGACTCTAGTTCCTTCTTTCGGCCAAACAAAGTCAACCTCAAAAAGGCTTTTGTTTCTCCATTGCCATAAAAATCAGCAGGCAACGCCATAGATTGTAGCCCACTCTACCTGCTTCACTTATGACTGCTTCATAAGGTTGGATTTCACCCACGTCCCCTCATCCTCTTGAAAAAAACCCGTATCAACCACTTCGGGAGGAAATTTGCACCAGAAGGATTTCACTCTAGGACAATCCCGTATTGCATGCAAAGTTGACTCTTCTTGACCACATAAGTGACAACTGTTATCCATTGTTATATGGCGAGCCACTCGCTGTTGATTGGTCAGCAGTTTTCTCTTAGCCAATAGCCAAAGGAAAGACCTACTCTGTTGGGGCTCTGCCCATTTCCAGATTAACTCCTATAGTCTATTATAAACGTCCGTGGTACTATCTTCGATTAAGTCATAAGCTGACGTCACTGTGAACCCCCTGTGTTTTGTTTGTCCCCACACCATTTTGTCTTCCTCCATGCCTACTACATTAAGACGGATTGCTGCAATATCCATACATACTATAGAAGGGAGATATTGTTGGAACATATTCCAGTGCCAGGCGCAGACTTCATTAGCAAAATACGAAATTGTAGTATAGAGAACACTATCAGGAATTTGGGATGTCGTCATGAAAATTAATAGACCCCATACATCCATCCAATTATCCAGCCAAAAAAAATACGCGTCCCATTACCCATATTCCATTTTAAACCTTGGCGTACAAAACGCCATGTTGCAGATATCCCCCTCCAAATTACCGATGCCTCTTCCTATCTAGCGTTTGAGGGATATGATCTGCATTTAATCGATATTTTGCCCTCAGGATCTAGGCCCATAAGGCTGGGGGTTTAGTAATCAACTCCCAGCCTAACTTTGTAAGTAACGCCTCATTGGAAGAACGAATGCATTTAATGCACAGGTCCTCTGCTTTTTTTGGCGAACACATCGCCGCCCAGTAAACTAAATGCATTTTCTGCTAATTGTCCGTTGAACCCTATATAAAATCCCTCGTTATTTTCTCCGAATCATCACATAGTTGCTGTGGGAGTCTCACCGTTTGCATCGTGAATATTGGGAGGGACGAAATTACTGATTGGGTTAAAGTAACACGCCCCACTAGAGACAAAACCCTTGCACGCCATCCTGCAAGTTTCTTTTGTGCTTTATCTAGGATGTATTGATAAGTATTTCTCGTTGTACACTCGTGAATCAACAGAACTCCTAAATATTTTTCAAGATTGTTCGTACATGTAATTTGCAGGGCTTGACTGAGACAACGCGCTTTTTCTTGAGAAACGTTCTTGAAGAAAAAAATTTGAGTTTTAGCAGTACTAACTTTTTGTCCTGAGGCTTTGCAAAAAGACTCCAAAGTCCTTGTTATCACCTGCGTTTGCGATTCCGTAGCTTCAGCAAACAGAACGAGGTCATCTACAAAGAAAAGATGGGATATGAGAGGTCCTGTATGACTCAACTTTATTGGTTTCCACTGCCCGTGACCCACCTCCTTCGATATAAGGTGACCTAGTCGTTCCATGCACATTACAAAAAGAAAAGGTGAGAGCGGATCACCTTGCTAAATACCCCTCGAAGGATTAAAAGGATCAGAAAAGGTGTCATGCCAAGCGACTTGTATTGACACCGTAGTCACACACTTCATAATGGCCCTGATTAAATTATTCAAGAACCCAATGTCCGTTAAAGTGCTTTGAATAAGATCCCAACGAAGCTGGTCGTATGCTTTTTTCAAATCCACTTTGATAACTGTCTTCCCCTTCTTCTTTCGCATCGAATGAATTACCTCCTGATCGATGATAATATCATTTGTTATATGTCTGCCAGGTATAAAACTACATTGGTTCACCTCCACAAGGTGATCAAGGTGGGCTTTCAAGCTATTTACAATAACTTTAGAAATAATCTTGTAAAGCACTGTACATAAGCTAATTTGTCGAAACTGAGAGATATTTTTCGGGGAGCCGACTTTGGGGATCAATACCAATATGGTTTGATTCATTTCCTGCTCCCAGCATTCCAAACGGAATACTTCTTGAATAAACGCCACCATTTCTGGCTCAACCTTACCCCATTGATTTTGAAAAAATAACGAATTGAAATCATCTACCCTAGGGGCTTTATTGGGATTCATGTCAAAAATCGCATTCTTGATTTCAGTTTCATGGACTGGAAGGGCTAGGTCATGAACCTTTTTGTCGACAGCAAAGGAAAAGCTCTTGAAATCGAAAACCGATAATTATTCCCATCTTCATTAGTATACAGCTGGACAAAAAGGTCCTTGCTAAGAGTCGCAGTTGCTCTGGATCAGATATCATTGGCCCATTGAAATCATTGAGCCTCTCTATCTTCATTTTCTTTCTTTTGGATAGAGTGATAATAGTTGGTATTACGATCACCCTTCGATATCCATTCACACCGAGCTCGCTGGTGCCAAAAATGTTCCTCCTCACACATCACCTACATCAGTTCTCCACTCAGCTTTTCCTCCAAAGCTAAAAGCGAATCCAAATTGCCGACCTCCATTGCCCTCTAAATACCCTCCAACCGGGTTAAAAGTCTTTTTTCCGATGGAAGATATCGCCAAAGACTAACTTATTCCATCTCATAAGGTGGTTGGAGAATTGGACTAAAGGCTTACTCAACGTCTCCTCTGCTAGTAGCCAATGCTCTGCTACCACATCGTCAAAACCTCCATGTGTTAGCCAAGCATTTTGGAATCGAAACACTAGTAACCTTATTACACTTGGTTTTGGTCTTTTTAAGTGGATCAGCATAGGCCTATGGTCTGAACCAAGAAAGGGTAGATGATGATTCACCATTTGAAGAAATTCCTTCAGCCAAGACGTAGAACCAAACACTCTATCCAGTCTAGCTTGTACCGTTCCTCTCCGCCAAGTAAACTTCGATCCAACAAAACCCAAATCATGTAGTCCACACTCATGCACCCATTCTCTAAACTGTTTATTCACCACCCGCACTGTTGTGGCTCCACCTCTTTTACCTGAAAGCTCCATTTTAGCATTAAAATCCCCTCCAACAAGCCAGGGTCTGTGAATAGACTGTCCTACCCATCTTAAAAAAGGCTAGAGAATGGTTTGAGAAGAAAATTGAGGGCTAGCGTAAATTGTAGTAAAATCGAAAGAGCAAAAACCATACTTGACAGTGGTATGAATAAACTGACGATGAGCTATAACTTCTGAGATATCAAAATCTTCCGTCTATAACATCCATATCCCTCCAAAAAAACCTTCGGCTTCTACTCAAAACGAATAATTAAAACCAATGTAAGGACTACTTCGTTAGCCCGTGGTCTACTAATTTGGGTTTCCATCAAAACCAAAATACCAGGTTTGTAATTACGAATGTAATTACGCAATATGGCATGGAAACAAGTCCCCCATGCCCCTTGACAATTCCAGATTATGATCGACATAAGGAAATAAAAGCGTGAACAGACTACTCTAAATCTAGGTGTAAGCTATACTTCCTGCGCGGCCTTCCTTATTTCCACCTCCCTGTGTCTGTGTCACAAGCTGCTCATCATGACCCTGTTCATTCATGGCTTCCAGCAAACCCTACCCTCTTGCTAAATGGTATGGAGGTTCGGCGGGAGGAAGTGCGGTTATACCCCCTGACCCTGCAGGCCTCCTCGGGTTCCTCCACTCCTTCTATCAAGTAGAGTCGCTCCCCAACAGATTGCTCCCTTTCTGCAATAGCGTGACTGTCACAAACCATTTCAGTATGAGAGTTTATTTCAACCGCTAGATGTTTATCCATTGCTGTAGGCTAAAGTTGAACTTGAGGTAAAATGTCCGATCCCTTCTCCTGGTAAACGCTGGCCTGCAACCGTTCCCCCCAGGCCTGCTGGAGTGTGGCTATCGACTTTCCTTTTGATCCATTCCTCAAATTCCTTTTGGGTCCAGTAGACGTAGACGCCAACCCATGAATCTTTTGCTTACCTTTTCCAACCAAGTCTGCTAGTTTAAAACGTTGTCCGAACCCGGGAGAAATGCAAGTTTGTGTTGTCTCTGTCTGGCCTGTATGCTCTTCCCCCATAATCTCCTTATCTGTCAGAAGTGAAAACCTCGAGCCTCCGGGTCACTGCATGTATCTCTCTGTTCCTGTCGTTTCATTGGAATTCATGGAGCTTTCTATTGAACCTGGATCTAGGTTCTATAGCCGTTGGTGCTCACATTCGGTTATTGCCCAGTCATTTCAATAGTCGTACCCCTCCTCCCTAACGCCCCTTCGCCCTCACTGGAGATCGGATTATAGAGTTCAAGTTGAGCATGTTGCCTCTTCGGACAAATGCTGGAGTCATGTCCGATAATTCCAAAATTGAAACAGATTTGTGGTAGCCTTTCATATTCCACTAGTAACGTCTCACCATCGATCTCCGCCCTTGTACGTAACGGAACATTTAAGTCAATGTCAACGGGAACTCGCGCAAATTTACCCTGCTGAGCCTGCATGGTTGCTTCATCAATCTTGACTGTGTTCCCCACCAGGTTCCCCAGCGCTATTAGGATCATTGGGTGACAACATGCAATGGATAATTTCGGGAACCGAATCCATACCACAGCTCTGGTGATTTGTCCTTGCGATGGCAGGAAGTTCGGCAGCCAACGTTGAATGAAGAGAGCTTGTCTGAATATTACCCACGGACCATTAGTCAGAGCATTAAGGAAATCGTATTCTTTAATGAAATTTACGAGGAAGTAGTCGTAGTCCAGATCTCCGATTTTCATGAGGCCTCGCGGATTCCACATATTCTTCAACCGGGAGCATAAAATCCGATACCTAATGTGTTTGTCAAGTAGTTTCATGACAATTGCTTTTTCCCATTGTTTATCCAGTTTTGCTTGGAAATTGTGGGATAACGTAATGCTCCCCCTAACTCCCCAGGCATTTGCATGATATCGCCTTCTTTTATCTCTACTGAATCTTTGTCAGGCCATGCAATTTCCTCGAGTATTATGTCCACCATCGATTCCCCTAACACTGCAGCGCTAAAAGACAGTTTGGGACGCGGTGGTGGTTCTTCCTCTCGTTTATAGATACGCACTTTTTTAGAGAGATGCCCCTCTTAGTCGAGGGATTCTATGTCAAATCCCCTAACACTTATTAGAAATAGAGAGAGACCCAAACTCCGGCGACTGAAAACTAACTTTCTCTTAATTAATTTCGTGAAAAAATCAGTGAGAAAACCAAAAAACAAATTTAATGGATGCAACTAATTTGCTATCAAGATTCATGTAATATCCAATTAAAACTTACTTTGATGCCATTAAAAGAGTTTTAAGGTATATAGAGGAACCTTAGACTATAGATAATCTACAAGAAGGAAAAGAACACTAGTTTATTTAGATATATTGATAATGATTGGGTTAGTATTATCGATGATATAAGGAGCAATTCTAGCTATGTGTTTTCTCTTGATGGTGATATGTTTACCTGGCATTTAGAAAAATAGGGTAAAGTAAAACTTAATATTGTTCTTCAAAAAAGCAAGTAGTTGATATTATAACTAAAGTTGTACCTAAGGAAAAATTTATTTATTTGAGATGCTAACTTAGCATTTTTAAGAAATACATCAAAGAAAACTACTAGTGGTGATGCATTTTTATGAGACAAAAAGTGTCATTCTCTTAAGTCAAATTCAATTTTGTTTTGGTAACTCCAAAAATAAACATAAACATATTGGTCGAGTTGTCATCTATACCCCAAATTAATTCCTAAATTCTTGCAATTAACAAATAAAATATAGAGAAGTAGGAGTTGATTCTACAAGGAATTTTAATTTGCTAATCAATACAAAAAAAATCTTTAAAAATTGGGAGGGTTATGATAATATGGAATTTTGAACAAAGAAAATAAATTGAATAATAAACTGAGAGTTATCAACAAAACAAACCTTAGTTTATGTTATTTCAACCTTTTGAAACTATTATTGGTTATTGATATAAAATAATTATCTCATCAATCATAAATTCGATGTGATATTAAATATATTTTTTTCCTTAGGATTAGCTAATTAAAAACATGTGATTCAGTTAAGCATTATTATTTAACAATCTTATATACGATCAAAAGTTTAGTTAACAATAGCTTTAAGAAAAGAAAGACTATTGAAGCAAAATAAGACAACATCCTTGATTGCATTTAATCTAGTTGAATGTTTTTTCTAAAAGTAATAATATTTTAAGCAACAAGCTAAAACTTTTAATTGTACAATTAATTAAAAAAATTGAACTTTTACGTAATCGGACTTTAAACTAGCAAATGAGCACTTCAATTAATAAACTAATTGCGTGCACTAGAAATCAATCAAAAAAAATCATAAAATATAAGCATAGAAAAGCAATCCAATGCGTAAATAAACGAAACACTCTCTATTACGACCTAATTATCTTCCAATCTTTAAAGTTCCAAAAGAATCTCACTTCCTTTAACCAAGACAGAAAATTAGCCAACAATGGTCATAGCTACAACTATCTTTTAAAGAAGAAAACTTGCCTTAGCGTATACTAGGGAGGAAAAGAAAATTTGTGAAAAGCTAGAAAAATGTAGAGAATACTTGAATGCTTTGCTCCTCTATCTTGTCTCTACTTATAACCAATTAAACTCCATTTGAAAATCTTGTTGTCGTGATTCTTTGGATCTTACAAATCATATCTTTACTTATTTCCACCCAAATTTGGCCAAGATAAGGTTCAAACAACTTTTAATACATTTTTTTTTGTAGTTTAATTGCAATTTCTATTGAACTTGTTTACACTTAAAATCACCTCAGGCTGTTTTTTCATATTTCAATTTGATCCCACTAATCTGATCTAAATATACAAAATAAAATGTTTTGTCAACCCAAATTTTTTTAATTCCCCTTAATTAATGGTACTGATATTGTTCCTTTGTTTAAAACTTTCAAATTTGAATTAAGGAATAGTCATTTTCTTAAAAATATTAAATTTGAACATATTAAGATAAAATTATAGAAGATTTTAATGATAAAAATTAGGAAAAATTATATCATATCGCATATTCGTGTCTTAGACTATGTAATTTTGATAAGTCCAAAGAACGACGAAAGACAAATATTTCATGCATGTGCTCATTTTTATATTCTTCATCATACGACATAGTCCTTGAATTACTCATGTATCCAATCGTGTCTTGACTTCATGTTTCTAAAAAGAAATATGTTCTAAGTTCTAACATATAAAAGTGTGTCAGATGATATTAATTTAAATATGAAATTGATTGAGTTAAATATGAAGATCGTTCAACAATTAGACCTGTGGAAGTAGTTGATGCCCGTTTGAATGCCAGTTACATCTTTTACTGGGATTGAGCTCAACTTCTCAAGCGTTCTTGTCAAACCAAACTTGAAGGGAAGAACTTATAGCTTGGCTTGACTTGATGTCATATTCAAATCTGAGTAATTAATTTGGAATGCTTTAATTAATTGTTAGGTCATATGCTAGTAAATTTTGATGCCCATTAGGCTACTCTGCTATAACTGAAAGTTGCCTCTGATAATAAATGATCATGCTACAGGAAAAGGAAAACGAAGCTTCTGTCTATAAATTTTCATAGTGTAATGATTCTTACATAACAAGAAAAAAGAGAAAGCTTCTTTCCTTCTGATCACCAAACATCTTGTTTCTACTTCTTAGCATATCTGAACAAACAAATCAATTAATGGTTTCACCAAGTCCGATCCAAGCGACTAACTCTGAGAACACTGACTTATGCACATTTTGTTCCCTTTTATAGCAACTGTACGCATGATCCTACAACAGTTTCATGCGATTGGAATCCATCTTATCACACATTAAGTGCCACTCTTTTGTTTCTTTACTTGTGTAGCCAATCAAGTGACATGGACGCTGATGATGCAATCAACAGCATCCTGTGGCTGAGAAGGTAGTACTTACTCTGATCCTGGCAAAATGATGTTCCTCAATCACCAAGGCCCTCTAATGTTCACAAAATCAATATTCTGTCTGAGGTTTAATTAGCTTCTGATGCAAACCCTAAGGCCATTATTACCTTCCTTAAGAGTATGTTACGTGATCAAGTTCAATTGGAGACCAACTATTGAATGGATAAAATTATTCTGATGAGATTTTGGAGTAAAGTAAGTGAAAAAATGTCGAGCCATGAAAGTCTAGTCTAGATCTAACCTAATGCCCGTGTGAAAAGACGATGAAATCCTTGTGCGAAGTAAACAACAATGCTGCTACTCACTACTTGAATTTACGTGTACTTCTGGGATGTGGCTCCAAAATTTATTTCTTCATCCCATTTAATACGCTGACCTTTCTTCTCTGCCCATCTCTCAATTTACATTTACAAATACTCCTCTCTCAGTCTCTCCATAAATTTGTCCCTCTCTACTGACTATTGTATAAAAAGCCAAAGCACCTACTTCCTTCTTCGCTGGTTTTGACGTAGCAAGATGGGTCGATCACCATGCTGTGACAAGATTGGTCTGAAGAAAGGACCATGGACACCTGAAGAAGATCAAAAGCTCTTGGCATATATAGAAGAACATGGTCATGGAAGCTGGCGAAATTTGCCAGCCAAAGCAGGTGATATGTCATGTTAATGATTTGTGTGTCTATGTAGTGAAGTTTTAACTAACCGTAGTTGAGTGAAGAAAACTGCAACTTTTGTCTCTTCATTTATAGGTCTTCAGAGATGTGGAAAGAGTTGCAGACTTAGATGGACTAATTATCTCAGACCAGATATTAAGAGAGGAAAGTTCAGCTTGCAAGAAGAGCAAACCATAATTCAACTCCATGCCCTCTTAGGGAACAGGTGCAAAGATCCTTAATCCTTACAGTCTTGACATGGTTTACTTGTCACATTCAGACGTTATCATTCTTTTGAAGCCCCCCAAATGACTGGATCTTAAAGAGTCTTCTCACAATTCAACAACGTGAATTCTTGTAGTGAGTTTGGGAGTAGTTTCTACTTCAACAATGTTATAAGTTCTGACCTTGTGTTTCTCTTAGTATTTTTTGGCTTTGTTATGAAAGCTTAACGACTAGAATTAGCTCCTCTCCAGCAACATGTAGTTACCTTTATTTCTGACTACAATAAACCACTCGCTTGAGCATGTTGTGTGCGTGAACATGTTTTCTTACATTTCAAAAGAGATTCTGCAGCGTGACATAGAAAATCATGATTTTGTTTTTGGGTCCTTTTCTTTTCTTCTCCAGTCTCATCATTGTATCTAAGAGGTTTAGAGCATAGAAAAAGGCTTTGTGTATCTGATAGTTCGTACGTCCCTCACTTTATATTCTTCCCAAGGTCTGTTCTTATATTCTCATCCTCAGGTGGTCCGCTATAGCTACTCACTTGCCCAAGAGGACGGACAATGAGATTAAGAACTACTGGAATACACATCTTAAGAAAAGGTTAACCAAAATGGGGATTGATCCGGTGACCCACAAGCCCAGGAATGAAGCTTTACTGTCCAGCGAAGGCCAAGCCAAGAATGCAGCTAACATTAGCCACATGGCTCAGTGGGAGAGTGCTAGGCTCGAAGCTGAGGCTAGACTCGTTAGAGAATCGAAGCTACGTTCACATTCATTTCAACAGCAGCTTAGCCCTCAGAGTTATATTCCTGGTTCAACTTCAGTTCATCCTCCAAGATCATTTGATGCACTGAAAGCTTGGAACGGTGGGTGGTCAAAATCTAGTGAAGGTAATGGTGGTACCCTAAACACTGGAATTGGAGGTGACCTTGAGTCTCCAACATCTACTCTTACTTTCTCAGAGAATGCTCCTGCAATCATGATTTCAGCCAACATGGGAGAGAATTCGGTTCCTCTAATTGAGTTTGTTGGCACTTCGGGTTCATCAGACACTGGAATTATCAAAGATGAAAGCGAGCATGATTGGAAGGGCCTGGCAAATTCAAACCATTTACCAGAGAATTCAGTATCATTTTCGTCTGACTTTCAAGACATGGCGATCTCCATGGAAGGGACATGGAGTCCAGAATCTCTAAGGACAAATAGCGGTCATGTTCATGTTGGAAATGTGATGGAAGAAGGGTTCACTAGTCTTCTCCTTAGTGACTCTACTGAACAGAACTTGTCAGAAAGTGGCAAGGACTCAGAGAACAGTGGAGGTAGTGGTGGTGGTAGTGGCTACTATGAAGATAACAAGAATTATTGGAACAGCATTCTTAATTTGGTGAATTCTTCTCCTGCTAATTCACCAATGTTCTGAAAATAACCAAAACAAGGTTCCGCCTGAATGGTTAGAAAGTGATGATGTGCCAGTTAATTACAAGTAACACCACCTTCTCAACCCAGATGTCCTGCCTTTGGTTTAGTTTCTATTTGTTGCTAGAAGTCAAGTATAGGATAGGAAAATGTCTTCGCCAAAAGGGTTTGGATTGCTTCCACACTTTCCAAGTGTGAAAATAAGATTCTCCACTAATGTTGTAGATGGAAGCAACAAGATGAAGTTTTGGCAATCATCCTCGGTCTCTCTCCCTCTCTTTCTTTTGTGAAATGTTAATAGCTAGGATAGATCTTCTACTCGATTTATGCTCCATTCAAACATAACTTAGTTTGTCAACTTAATGATAAGTGACATGTCATCTTTGTTTACTATTATGGTGGATTGAGATATGCATTGTCCAATTCATGTAATTGATCCAGAACATTGTTAAAGAGTGAATTAGCTACTTCCCTTTAATTAGACAAATCCGTGCTCTATACACTTGTTAAATAAGAGGGTGTATTTATGAGGCTTTATTGCTGTCAGTTTTACGTCGTATTCTGCTTACAAGCAACAAAGGTACGTTCACTTAACGTCGTATTCTACTTACAAGCAACAATGGTAAAAAATATTCTGGGGGAAAAAGTGCCGAAAGGACTATAAAATTGACAGTCAAGAACAAAAAGAAACCAAAAATTTTTATGAGAAACAAAGTGAAAAGCAAAATTAGAAATTTGGAAGCTAGTGTTCCTTCTTTTCCAAGAAGATTCTTTCTTCCCACTAAGGACAAAGGATCACATACTTAGAGAGCGACTCAGCCGTTGGCACCAATATCTTCACTGAGATCCACTTTTCATGACCCCTTATGGGGCATATGATCAATAGAATTTCCATATTTTTTAGCAAAGGTTGTAAAGGTATGAACTTGAGTTTCTATCTTTGTGACATGATAATATGGAATTTCGACATAAGACGACTCTTACTGCATAACTGCATGCTCATGAATATCTTATGAATCAAAATGAAAATTATAGCTATGAACATCCAACAAATATGGACTGATATAGTAGGGTGCTTTCTACTTGTAGCAAGCAATTCTCATGAATCATCCCCATTAATTTCACTGCAATCTTCAATACTCCACACCCGTGAGAAACAGAAAGACTTGAGAAACACAGGAGGAGCACAAGCCTCAAAAAGCATAATATCCTGCATTAATGATTGCAAAAGAAGCGACTCGTAACATCAACGGACACGTCTAGCTTGGCAATTTCCAATATATTGTCACCTGTCAACATATACACCCTTTACACCATTGTTTCAGCCTCAGGATCTGACAGTGATATGAAACCTTGTATGGAAGATTATGATATGAATCGAACACTGATTATTAGAAGAGAATCTATCTAATAAAGTTTCATTTTGGTTAGTAGGTTCTACGATGAGACAAATGCAGTTCTACAGAAAATCCTTTCATTATCAATTTTCGTCGTCTTTCGGTTGTCCTTTTCCAAAACTATTAATTTTGTCTTCCATGTACAGTCTTATATGGTTTAGAAAGATCTTTCAATTCCAATTGCCATGTCAAAAAATGTTTGCAAGATAAATGGGGAAGTTATTGACTTGTACAGTGGAGCAACTGTGCATTTATGAATCCATAATCCCTTAAAGGCAGCAACTTTGCGTGAAACTAGAGTTTGCTTGAGCCTTTCATTATTTACTTTTAGGCAACCAGAGTCTACTCTACTGGAAAGAAGAGTTGTCAAGTTCTAATGTGCTTAGCTTCTGCAGCTACTTCCGCACTTCTTTGTCACAGTATGCTTCTAAAGATGGATACTGGCTCTAGGACTTTTCAACATAGAAAATTAGTTTCAACTCCTATCCTTTAACTTAACTCAACCAGAAACTTGTGTAAGGTGAAAAGGGCCACATACCAAAACAAGATATGGGTTTGCCAAATTACAGCCTGAACTTCTGATTCAGAATATTTTGCCATACTTATCTATTCCTTCGTTCCTCAAAAATTTTGGATGTACCAACTAAAGCATCCTGATCCTGGTAATGTAACTCCTGGTTTCCGAGTTCATAAAAGGTAGCTTTTAATTTTGTCCCCAACAGAAAACTTTATATTATCTTACAAGAAAATTCAATATGGTTTCCCATTATTTCTTTCATTTTCTTCAGTCCTTTATCCTAAAAAGATACTGACAAAAACGTAATTTGCTTACTTATTGACTTCAATGAGGATAAAGGAAAATTTGGGGGACATCACTGAATAAATGAATCTAATTGTTCCACGTGCCCATCTTTTGAAGATTTATAAAACACTGTTAGGGGACAAGCTAAATACAAGGATCATCCTGCCACGTCGCGTGGTGCAGAAGCAAATGGTTTCTGACCCCCCAAAATTCTAATATCACTAGAGATTCTTTACTGACGTCCCCATGTATGAGGTAGCTCATGTTTGAAAGTATGCACCACAGAATATGATCTTAAACTGTGAATGTGGTTTTTCTCTTTTAAGATTTCCAATTGAGATCAGAGGAATACAATGAATTGAACATTTGAATTCAAGTCTAAATGACGATATCAGTTCCTAACTCAGGTGGTAACTTCCGCATCTTTAGTATCCTGAACAATTAGTCTTAACAGATTCTTGACTAAGTTTGTGTGAGAAGACGTTTTCTCATTGTTTACTAGCCTTAGGCATTCGGCAGCAAAATTTCCAAGTTGACAGTTCAAGTGTCACTGATCCCAAATATCAACTTGGAAAACACGGCGTCCTGCTTAAAGGTAAACGTAGAATATCCAAAAGTATAATATACAACTCTCTGGAACAAGCTAAGACACATTGTAAAGGAGATGGTTGCGGACAGAGGTCACTTTCTTCCATCGTCATTTGTTTTCAAGGTCAGTTTCACCACAATAGAAACGTTACCCTACCAAAAGTGATTCCTATATTAATCTCACAGCCGTCTTAAACAGGACACAAGACAAAAGGAAACAAGAAGAAAGCAAGAATTCAGAACTTGTTCCACTATCTATTAGCAAAGCAAATTGAAGGGGAGGGTTTTATCACAGCTAAAGTCAATCGCGTCATGAAGCCTAAGAACATGTAAGTGAGAGTGCTAAAGGGTTTGCACCTAACAAAATCTAGGGGATAGGATATTTGTCAATGTGTATGATCCATGTCACACTTTCTAACAAATATCCAACTTGAATTTCACTGTTATGTACATTGTGACCACAAGGACACATGGAGCATGTCTTGTCCTGTCATCATAGAAACAATTCACCGTAGAAAAGATAAAAGCAAGAGCTGAAATTTTCCCATTAATGCAGAGAACATGAAGCCAGGCTGTGCTGATAGTTGTAGAACAGAATCAAAGGATTAACTTTAGCCACAATGCTGATATCCAAAGGAAATTTTCTGGTTTTTTACGTGATACAAGATTTTTCTCCAAGCTCTTGTATAGGCGTACGGGAACATTTATTTCAGTATATAATGCACCTCACATGGGTATTAAATTACCTGTGCCCAACTGTGCTCATTAAATGGGCTGCTCTTTCTCAAATTTGAGCATGTGCCATGTACCTATCAACACAAATACTGAGAAATGTTAACCAGATAAGAATATTATCACTGTGACTGCATCACTTTGTACCTTTAGTTTTGCTTGTTGAATTGAATTATGGTTCTGGTTCAGTCCAGCCAATAACAAAAGGCCTTTTGTAAGAACTAGAAATGTTGAACATTTCATGGTTGTTGCTAGATAAGAGGAAAGATCACTAACTTCTAGGAATGTAGAGGATTTGCCAAGTCCGCTGGCATAGTTGATGCAATAAAATCTCAAATTTGCAAGTTGGTGACCTTACATTCTAAGATGTTGGCTTTGCAAAATTGAGAATAGTAATTGATCAAGTCGAAGCTAAAATTTTTCAGGAAAAGGTGACATCTTATAGTGGTTTCTCAGATATTTTAAACTAGTACTGTCAAGCTTTTAAACTAGACCAAAATAGACTTGACTTATCATGAAATGCCAACTGATACTCTGATCAGAAGTTTAACAGGGCGGTTAAATTATTTCATAATTTCAAGGAAAACTGCCCACAAAAAAAATAAACAAAACAAAACAAGAGCTAACTCATATTTTGATGATTTTCTAGAAGGATTACATTGCTTAACGCTTGATTTCATGTATTATAAGAACAAACCAGAAGCAACAGGATGAGCAAAAGAACTCTATTGACTAACTTGACATTAGAGTAAGTGTTTATCCTTGATAAAGAATGTTGAAAAAGACTACAGTGATGAAATAGTTCTTCAACTCTACAATAATTGCTGCAAATACGGCTTTGACGAGCAGAATTAAAGAGTTGAGGCTTACACCTCAGCAATCCTCGACAGCAAAAACTTTTCAAGGCGTAAGAACATATGCCTTGAAAGCAGTGCCTTGCTATTTCCAGAGACTATTGGCTAAATGTTTTTTGGGTCACTCATAGCCAGTTATTGCTTTGCCATACTTTTTAGGCTCGCTAACCTCAGGCTTTGAAGTTTGAATGGTTTCTTCTGTAGAATGAACAAGGCTTCTTTTGATCCTTTGTTTCTTACCAGTTACCTCAGCCCTGCATGTATATACATAAAGCAGTTTAGCTACTCTTAAATTCTAAGCCATGCTAAGATTTTTGGGCCGGTTTAGTTCTTACTGCTTTCCAATAGTTCTGACGTTATTGTCTATTGTGCCATTACAGCATTTTATTTTCTTCTGCATGTACATTACACATTTTATTGCTTCCAAGTAGGAGCTCGTGGACTTTTAAGTTCCAATCTGTTTTGTATTTAAACCAATTACGTTCGCAATGTCAACTTCACACTTCCTCCATTTTCTTTTCTTGAGAAAAACTAAAATTAATTTCCAGAGAACACTTACAGGTCAAAAGTTTACAATGGAGGAAACCACGCTGAATTAATCAAACAAGTCATAGGTTTAAATGAACAATGTCTAGATTCAACAGAATGCTTTTATCTAATTCCAGGGACTATAAAGACCATCAATGAACCCTTAATTACCAAGCTCAGACTTTTTAGCTAGGCTTTTCGACAGCGACAGCATCAATGTCTATATCTCAAGTCTCTTACGTGGTTTCAGGTTGCTTGGACGTGATGCACTCGTTTCATCCACATAGGCACCTCTGTCATAAAGAATGCAATGCCTACGTCTTATTAGAATCACGATTAACTTAGCCTTCATTTAATAAAACTTCAGGTTATGCGCATTGAACCGGCGCTGTTAGACATAAAACCAGAAATGGCAATTTGGTGCCAAAGGACTGAGCTTGAAGTTTCATGGATCATAACCAAAAAATGTTCACCAAGCTAGAACTCTGACATCTAACAGACTGCAACAATAACCTGAAAAGCCTTTCCAATATATAACAAATCTTACTTGCAATATCGTGATATTTATAATTATTTTCTTGATCATTGCTATATGGTGACAAAAGCAGTAGGCCCATGACAATAGTACTTCTGGTCTTCTCCATTAAGAAGAGTGTGGACCTCTGGCAACTGCTAATTAACCAAAACATTAAACGATCATATGGCAACTATTGTGCTATTCAGCAAGACCTAGTACAATATGCAAAAGCTGCGACTCAAAAACTTGATTGGATGGTCCAACCATCATCAATCATGCTGGCACGTATAGCTTGACATCAAAGTAAATCTCTAGACTAGATAAGTTTTTCAAATCCAAGTCCTAATTAGAGCAGTGATAGAATTCAGCTACAATAATAGATCAGTACAATTATACACTGCCCCTTCGGATACAAGTTAATATAACTGCATCCTTGTCTCCTGCCGCCTAAGCAGAGAGTCCCACTACCTATCTACACGTCCACAAGTTCGAAGTTATGCGTCAAGTTGGAGAATACGTTGAATCATTTCGGAGAATTATTAAGTAGTCACCGATAATTTTACTGAATTGTCATATACACTGCAAAACTGCTAGGCGCCGACGTATCGGCAGTTTTGAAAGCGGAACAGTTACATGAAAAGATGAAAGGATAATCTTTAAGGAATCAGATACAAAAGTCATTCACCACTTTATTGATGATTACGTAAGACAGACTCGGGCGACAAATCTAATGAGCTTTTCCAAGACATCAACATATAAGCTGAAATCCTTAACTAAATAGAACATACAAAAGTTCAACATAGATTTTTCCTACCGCAGCGCATCTACAATCAACCTTTTGCCTAAAAACACTAAGCCAAACATAAAAGACTGCGGCTTTCTTTCGAAATGACCGGTTTTGTCAAAGTTTGGAACTCAATCCAGGCAGTAAGGAAAATGGTGCTATTGAATCATGTAAATTTCCAAGTTCACAACCCACAAGTCGAGATGTTACTGAATCATTTGGCAAAATCATTGTCAGGGCAATTACAGGCAGCAGAAACATGAAAGTTTAAGCTGCAAAGCGCATCCCTTTTGTCCATTTTGCACATGAAAGATTAGGCCACCGCTAATCCAAATATTAGACAGGGCCTCAGTACTAGTGCACTACCAAAACACAAATTTTAACACAAACCCACATCAGAAATCAAAAGAATTGCAGAACCCAGCTCAACGAGACCTTAGATTCTGCCTCCTCTCAACCCTAACATTCAGCCGCAAACTAGTTGGGGGATGATCTCCTCGATACACTGAGTGCGAGGAGAACTCTTATACTTATGTTCTTTGAAATCCAAAACCCAAATTGAGAGCGGCTACATCATCCAAGTTTCAGTGCAATCATAGGCCCAAACATGTTAGTTGGATTGGTCTTGCAAACTTGCATATTCTGGTCTAAACTCAAACTCGGCTGAAGCCCTAAACGTATAAATCAGTCCTATTACAGTCTATTCGTATCCGAGGGAAAATGCTCCTACTTTACGTTTATATTAAATTAATGTTTATAAAATTTTGAAATAAACTATTAATTATTCTAAATATATTTACCAAATCAAAACATTATTTTTATCAATTCACGTTTTTAAATAAATATATTTATAAAACTAAAATATAATATATAATGCATTTGTAAATTGAAGTAGATATTAAAATTAAATCATTTTATATATTAATGAAGAATTCTTCTCAATTTTATCATCATCATCAACACCCAGTAGAAGTCCCGCTGAGGCGCAAAGTATGGGAAGATTCAATAGTACATAGTCTTACCTCTACTTAATTGAGAGGTTGCTTCCGATAAACAATTTAACGATAGCTATTCATAATATAGTATATTATGTTTACTGGCTTTACATTTATTCAAAATACATTTTATAAAATTAAGACATGATATAAATTATGGTTTGGTAAATGTATTCTTAAAATAAGGACATAATATGAATTTAGTTATTTTTTATTATTCTAAAAAAATACATTATAAATTCAAGATAAATATAAACTTATCTATACGAATATGTTTACAAAATTGAAGCATACCTAAAAATATAATCAGTTGATATTTATCAACATATAATAAAAAAGTATAATATGTCATTGAAAATATAAAAAATATAAGATATTTTTATTTATATAACATTTATAAAATAATGTATTGTACTTTTTTTATCACATGACAAGTGGCAAACCTTGGAGTCAATAGCTTAATTTCTTTAATAAATAATTTATAGAAATTAGTGATAAATTTTATTTAATTTCAAATAGTAATTTATGATTAATAGATGTATAATTGTTATAAATATATCCTTACATTTTTTATATTATATTTTAAGAAGGCATAACTTTTTTTATATTATATTTTATATAATTAAATAAAATAATTCTTTCCATATATATATGAAAAGGAATAATATCATAAAAGATAATGATGCATTTAAAGTATATTTATTAATCTTAGTATATCAATTTTTAAAAGAACATAAAAGTAACTTCATTATAAAATTATGCATATATGATACTTTATAAAATGGCATTATACCATGAAAAAAATTTAACATTTATATATAAGAAATTTACCATATTTAGTACAAATATGTAATTTGATATCTTTCAAAAAAAATATGTAATTTGATAACATTATTATAACTATTCAATAAATGCATTTATTATTAAATTTTTAATTTGATTTTTAAACTTGTAAAATGTTAAATTTTATTATAAATTTAAAATATAACATAAGTTAAAAATTATCAATTTATAAGAAGTTTAATTAACTTCAAATACAATCTTCACCTATTTCAAACATTATTGTAATTGTTATTTATATGCAAGTACTATGAAAATATATTATATTTTTTAATTAGGTAAATATATACCACAATTAATATTATACATTAAGTTTTTAGTGATTCTTATATTTTTTTCTTACATTTATAAATGTCATTTGTATTTCTATAACAAAAAAAATATAAATTTTATGTTTTTATATGAAGGAGTAGAGTGATTATTGAATATTTGTTAATTACAATATTAAAAAATTAATTTATATTAATTAAATTTTTAATGATTTTCAAGAAAGGTATTATGAAAGGTGATAACAAAAATTTTTAAGTAACATAATTATAACTCACGAAAAATATAAATTATTAAATAAGTAAAAAGTTAATAGCTTTAAAATTTGTAATTTTTGTTTGATGTTAAAATTTTTATTTCAGTATGAATATGTTAATAACTTTTTTTGCTCACTATTTGATTAACATTTTTATAATAAATTAATATTTATGATCAAAATTGTTACATTCACAGTATATAAAAATTATTTATACTTTAAATATATACATAAGTATTTCAACTTTCTACACAAAATATAGTAATTAATCTCTCTTAATGCGTATTATTATTTTATAAAATATTAAGAATGTTAATAAATTCTTATACTGAGTGATAGTGTACTATTAATAAAACGTTATATAATTAATTATATTAATTTAAATAAAACTGGAAATGGAGCCAAAAACCGAGTTTAATTATATTATTATCACATTACAAGGTTTCGTTTATTCACAAACTAAAAATTAGTCCCCAAAGCTTTTTTTTTTTTGAAAATTAGTCGCCAAAGCTTATGCATAGGCTTTTTTTAGAATTATATCATTCTTAACAGCCCGAGACAATCCAAGCCAGTAAGTCTTTCTCGATCCTTGCCCGAGCCAGCAATTGGCTGCCGAATTTCGCCCTGCAACTAGAATCAGATTGCTTCGGGGTTCACTTGACTCAAGATATCCTTCTTTTTGAAAAGCTTCTTATTAGGGATGACAGTTGGTTTTAAACCTGATTAATATCTACATTACCCGATCCAAAAAATAGACATGAAAGCTAAAAATAGATTTTAACTGGATTTTAAATGGATACTAAAAAATGAATGTGAATATGAATTTAGATATAGGTTTAGTGATGACCCGAACCGATGGATATCCATATCTTACCTTTTTTTATTAACTCTATTTTTCTGTTTTTCTTAAATATTTATGGTTAAATATAATAAAATATTAATATTTTCTGAGAAGAAATAGCTTTAAAATCCCTCAATTTACTCCTCACTCCTCACTTTTTTTTATCATATTTTATTTTCTTATAGGACGATAATAACGCAAATGATATGGAGATAGAGTTTTGAATGTTGTAAAGTTCACGCAAAGACAAATTGAAGCTTTGGATATTTCAGTCTTTGTTCCAGTTCTTGATTGTGAAAAATATATGTTATCTTTGCACTAGACATTATGATTTTTATTATTCCAATATTATGATTTTTTAAGACATACAAATCAAAATCTTGACTTATTATTATTAAAATAATTTTGATTTGAAACGTTCACAAAAATCTGCTCTTTATATTTTCTATTTAAAAGTTATATTTTTATGTGCTATATAACCTGATGGATATCCAAAAACCCGAACAATCTAATAGAATTGGATATAGGTAGTAAATCGTAAAAACCGATAGATATGAATATAGATATGGATATGGGTTGAATCATAAAAAATGGATATGGATATGAGTTAAGTAATACCCGAGCTGAACCCTATCTATTGTCATCCCTACTTCTTACTAAAACATGCCTTTCTCACCAGTAGCAGGCCTGCCATGATATCGTGATGTAGAAGACAAATGTGGGGATACCTTCACGGGTAAGGATCGTCCGTGCTATGAGAAACTCATAGCCTCGATAGTGGTCTAAGGCAAGAAAGTATGATCTTCTGGGATGAGACTAGGACAGATGGTCCGAAGAATCTCGATAGTAGTTCCATGAACAATCCTTCACGGGATTGCATTCTTTTGATAGTGGAAATGCCATAAAGCGCGAACCAAGATCCGTAATACGAAAACCAAAATCAGAATGAGGAAGAAAAAGATAGATCTAGATGGTGGAGAACTACCAATGGCTAGATTGAACTTGGTTCCTTCCAAAACTGACGCTGAGAGTGCTTGCTTAATGGTTTTTTTTCTTTCTGGCTTTAATGCTCAAGCATTTTTTTTATTGGATTAAACACGAGGCTGAGCTCGATTGGTCGGAAGGGGCCGGAAGAGTTAGTGCAGGGCCTCCCCCCGAAACAACCTCATAAACTACAAAAAAAGTGAAAAGATTTTATAAAAAGAAGAATGGGATCCTGGCTCAAAAGGAACGCTAGCTTATCTTAACACATGCGAGTTGAACGTTGTTGATTAGTTCACGAAAGAAGATCTTGGCCAGTAAGCTTTTGCCCTTGGCCCCTTCTGGGTGGGATCCCAACTCCTTCGCTACTGGTCGATCGATTCTTCCCGAACATTAAACTAGAAGATGAATTCTGATTAAACTGGGAAGATAGTTGTTTCACTCTTCTTTCTCGATGCTTTTCATAGCCCAGTTTAGTAAACAAGGGAATGACCCATGGACCGAACCAAAGATCTTTCGGGAATGAATACCGTAAAGATGGGAAAAAGATTTGAATTTCAAAGAGATGGTCGAGAACTTTCGCTAGGGTAAGATCAAATATTTCGAGCCGACTTTCGTATAAAATTCAGACTTTCTTTTTGCAAATCCAATTCGTGAGATAGAAGTTATCTTTAGCTGGTCATGGCCATAAGTCGGTTGAACGGTTTAAGGCAAGACTAGTTGACTTTTTTTCGTACTATTGGCAGTGGAAGAAAGATCTTAGAATCAGCCTCTAATTATTAGTCTTCATTACCTATGGCTCCGGCTACGGGCCGGTCTCAGGTGGGAATAACCAACTAGTTGATCCTTGTAACATCACAATTAATATTTGAACGTTCCTTTATGAAACAATTTGTCTAGAACAATATCTTGATTGTCCAATGAGGTTGCGTTGCTATCAGTATCATTACCACTTTAAACAATATTGAAATCTGAGTCATACACTCATATCCTATCATCTCATGGGAACAAAACTGCCATCAACTTGAGAGCATAGCGATAATGGAGTAACAGCGTAAGAAAATGTCCATAATAGCCAATGCACCATAAACCTCAATTTTGTATTTTTACTTGGGAAAGTAAAAGACAAAGCTTTCCAAATTTGGGCTTTTATGTACAAGCAAATCCAAGTGCTACTTGACTTGGAAACCAAAAGGAAAAGGTTTGCTCTCTTTGTCTCCATACATTGGTTCACTGCAGTATAAGAAATTTGCAAAAGAAAGAAAGCAATAAGAGGGAGTTGAAGGGATGTGAAATTGTGTGGCTCAAAGGAAAATAGCTTGATATTGCGTCTTTCTCAACTTTTTCTTTTTGTTGGATACCTTTTTCTCCTTTGCTTTCGGCTTTATAAAGAACAATTTGCATCACAAGTAGACGTAGTCCCCTTTTTGTAATGAAAATGAAGGTAGAGTAAAAAGGAGTACTTTTTAGTGTTTAATATTGATTTTATTTTAAGTAGCAAGTTCAAAGTGGAATTAGGTAAGGTTTCACTAAGTTGAGCATTACGTGTACACAGGCATGAATCATGCATGTCTCTCCGCGTCCTTCTCCACCATCAAGGTGGCTGCCACCCATTCGAGTAGCACCTGATTGACGTTAAACGAATAGAAAATAAATTAATTCTTAAGAATCTACTGATTGCTTATGGTCTTCAAAGAAACTAATCCACAGTCATATCAACTTCTTCGAGTTGATTAAATGTTGACCAGAAGTATATTTGATAATCAAATTGCAAAGTTATGACAGAGATTGAAAATTGATTGTCATTGGCTACGTGATTCATAATTAATTTAGGTGATCTACCTAGTTTAGGTGGAACTCTCCGCATATTCAATAATTAATTATAAAACACTATTTATTAAAATATTTTGATAAATATTTGATTAAAAAATATTTTGAAAAAGTTTTTAAAATAATCTAACATCATATAAAGTATTTCTTTAAATTACTAGAGAAAATTAATAAAATCCAGTCTTGTTTGGTAATTACTAATGAAGGAATCATAATAAAAAAAATTGAGAATGAAAATGAAAAGTGAGAATCAGAATGAGAATATAATTACTGATTATGCATGTTTAGTGTTCAAGTATTATGAATGAGATTATAGAAGTTAAGAGTTATACCAAACATCAAGTATTAAGAATGGTAATGAAATTTTTTACTTATATTTAATTATTATATAATTGATTTTGTAAATAATTAATTAAAAAAGTTAACGATTTATAAAATTATTAATTTTTAAATAATTATGAATCATTTTTACGATAAGAATAAAAATATCAATAAAACAAATTAAAATAATTATTAAAAATTAATATACAGATAAATTTTGATGATAATATTTTGATAAGAATCACGATAATATCTTGATAATATTCTAATAATATCTTTATCCTTTATTTCCGATTTTTCATTCCAGCCTATACTCACACCCCTTTAGGAATTAAAGTCTTAAATTATTTAAGTTTTGTCATTCTTTATTTGATCTAACTATACCCCTTTAGGAATAAAAATCCTAAATTGTTTAAGATTCGTTACAATTTTGTCATTCTTTATCTAACCAAATAACTAAAAGTTATGATGCATGTTGCGTTCTCATTCTCACCTTTTCAGTAAGTTTCGTTATTCCTATCTTATCTATTACCAGTAACTAAACATCTAAAACTTAAGAATGCAAGCTGCATAACCTTTCCCACCTCTTGTTTACCGATTAGGAGACCTAGTATTGTGTTTTTCCTGTTTCTTGAGCAACCAACAGAAAACGATCCAAGATTACAAGAAAACATCTTTTTTGTTTTGCCCTCTACCGGCAGCAAAAAACTTGGATAGAAAGTCATTTGACAATTACATCTCCCTTCTATATGACGTCTTTTTTAACCATTTCCTCGTCACTTACTATATGGAGAGAGAATTACCATGAACTATCGTTATTAATGGTTGTCAATGTCCACAATTTACGAAAAATGTAGGTGTGCATTAAAGGTTTTTCTTTTTTCCAAATATTAGTTGTATAAAAATGCAAGATATAACATTCAAGTAGTCAATTACTCCCTCCTATCTAAAATAAAAGTCAGATTTTAATTATTCAAAATTGGTCGGGTCGGCTGTGCTAGGCCCAGGCCCAAGACATTCAATCCATGCATCTACAGCCCATTCACAGGAGTTAGTCTCCCATGCAAACACAATGATCTACGTAAAGACCTAAACCTAGTGGTAATTCACGGTATATATAAGGTACTATTCTACCATGATACAGGT